>BRDA01003424.1:105102-119823 GCA_036984385.1 Crenuchus spilurus
TCTTTCTTTTTCTTTCTCTCTCTCTGTCTGTCTCTCCCCTCTCCCTCTCTTTCTGTCTGTCTGTTTCTCCCTCTCTCTCTGTCTGTCTGTTTCTCCCTCTCTCTCTCTCTCTCTCTCTCTCTCTCTCTCTCTCTCTCTGGTACTGGCTCAGTTATATATATATATAATCTGATATTGTACATATAATAGGTCTGATTATCTGCTATATTACACTGTTCCTGAGATAGTTAGAGACACTCTGATCATCTACATCCACCATTCAGCTGCTGCCTGAGCTCAGAGTTTGACCTTCAGGCATATTCATCTCCTGTGTTTTTGTTAAGCTCTTACTTTCTCATCATTCTGTGTAAAGTCAGTACAGAAGCATGACGATGCCTGATAGTCTGTAAGAGAAAGTGAAGATGGAGGTTTTTTAATGTGTACGTTTGAAGCCCACTGTGTTGTTGTCTGACTCTGCAGGCAGTACTACGAGATGCTGTACAACACGGCTGATGAGCTGCTGAACCTGGTGGTGGATCAGGGTGTACGATACACCGAACTGGAGTACATCAACGCCCTGAGCCTGCTGCACCGCAGCCAGACCGGCGTGGGAGACCTGACGGTGCAGAACATGCGTCTACAGCGTCTAAAAGAGATCATCTGTGAACAGGCTGCCATTAAACAGGCCACTAAAGACAAGAAAATCACCACCGTATAGACCCCCGTGACCACTGCATACTAGTGCATCTGCAAAACATTAGAATCAGGTCCAAATCATTTAGGTTAAAAGGCTAAACTGTCATATTTTATAGCCAATACACATAAAGTGACACATTTAAGTGGCAAATTTACTGAAATTCCAAATTAAATGTCCTAATAATAATAAAAATGATGTTTTTCACAGTGTGGCTCTGTACGGTTTTACACAGATGCTTGGACATCCACAGTAAAAAGACATTTTGTTGATTTTCTCTGAGAAACGTTAGCACATCCTATACATGGAGCCACAAGTCCAGTTTCTGCAGTCTGTGATGGTTTGAGCTGCTGCTATTGGTCCACTGTGGTTAGCACAGTCAACAGCTAACAGGAGATTTTACAGCACTTCATGCTTCCGTCTGCTGACAAGCTTTATGGAGATGCCCAGCAGCTGCCCACAGTGCCAACTACTACTTATTGGCCAACTCGTATGCTATAAGCCAAACTAATCAACATTAAATCAATAAAAGGCTGAAATGTGTCACTTTACATGTAATGAACATAATAAAGATGCACGAGTATGTTGACTGCGCTGTTGGTCAATCCTGCAAGTCAATATTTCAATGTTTCATGACCATGACTGATGAAGTGCTTTGCTGATTTAAAACTTGTACATTTTAATTGCTGATTTTCTTCATTTCTTGCTTTGTAGACAACACTAAGAGACATATACAGTCTTATAAGATTATTATGACCACCCCTGGCTTGTGCCTGGGTTGGCGTGACCGGGTTAGCTGGAAGTGAGCTCACCAGTCAGTTGCATCAGAGTGTAAAACCATCATCATGGACAAAGGAAGTGATGTGATTGTCCTGATGTGAAGCATGGTGGAGGTAGTATCTCAGAAACCACTGACTTTGTCAGCTGCCCATTGTGCCTCCCAACAGCAGAACAGCCCAACAGCTCTGCTGAAGGTTGGAATTGGCCATGATGTCTTGCTTGTGTCATCCAAGCCAAAGGTGGTTATTCCCACTTTTAGGTAGGTGGTCATAATATCCTGATACGACTGTGTACATTCCCTTCCATTAACACACAGATCCAGAGACGAGTCTTTAATGAAATAATCCCTTGGAGCGTGTCTCACCTCACCTTGCGAATAAGCAAATGGATTGTGGGTACGTGGCTCGGGGACACTGTCGTCTCATTTTTCTATAATATAAAACTGTCGCTCTCAATTATAGACTCTCCCAGCCCACAGCTTGTGCCCGGAATAACAGATGCCAGATTAGAACGCTGGAATTATTATCGGCCCAACAGAACCGGCTCCTTCTGCTTTTGTTGATTTGTTTTGCTCCCTCAGGAAAGGAAACGGGAAATGGCCAGGCTCCTTCACACCCCTCTCCCACTCTACACCGTGGTTGATTTACAAAAGAGCTGCGGATTGATCCTGAGTCTCATCCCAGCTCTGGACCTCCTCTAGAATCAGTAAGGCGGGTAAACAGTAGGACTATTAAAACTTTATTTTGGCTGCTTTTCTTAAAGCACACGTGCTGCTGAAGGCGGCCAATCTGTCTCCTACTCGCACATTCAAACCCACAAATCATTCATTCTCTCTGTCCCTTGGTGTTTTTAGTTCATTAACTCTGAAGAAAAGTACTTAACAAGCGAGGGAGAGAGAAAGCCCTGTCGATACACCAGGCAAGCGGCGCTCCCTCAAGCCGGCACAACAATCCATCATTATGACTCGGCGTCAGGAATCAATATCGGCCTGTGGGCCGCTGGAGGTCTTAACGCGGAGAAAACGTCTTTAATATTCCTGCCTAATTTGAATTTCGCGCGTGGAGAGTGAGGAGATTGTGCAGAGGTGGCAGAAATGGTGCAGGACGAGAAGGCTGGCTGTCTGCATGCATGTCTGAGCACTCCAAGCCAGATGCATTTGTTAAACAGGGAACAATGTCCACAGATTCTGGCCCGGAGTGCTTCAGTTTCTCAGTTTTATTCTTCATTTTTGTTGGTTTGCATCCTCAGACACTGATAATATTGTATTGTAATGGGCTCAGTCTTACCACAGTGATGAAATGCAAACTAAATTCAATGCTTTGGTTTTAATAACTACTGTTCGGAGTTAGTGATCAGCCGATGCTGATCTGTAATGCTGATATCATTGTGTGTCTTCTGATAAAATCTTAAAATCTAAAAAAATTAAGTACTTGTTGGAGCTGCACATTCAACTCCCCATCTTTGTTCTCCCCATGTGTGCTGGGGTCCCATTTTTTCCCCACAGTTCAACAACATGGAGATCAGGTGAATTGGGGACTCAAAATTGTCCTGCCCAGAGTTTGATTTCTGAACTGCTACACCAAGGATGCAACGGGAGTATCTGTCACGCTGTATTTTCATTCATAACTTCTCTGGCCAGGCAGAAGTTTGGGAGAAATGGCAGCAGACAACTCTAATAAACATAAGTAAAAAAAATTTCTGTAAGGGTACCGAGTGGCTCAGTGGGCTAAAATGACCAGAGGATTACAGTAATGCTGTTCGCCGTGGACAGCCGGGACCTGAGAGAGCAAAAATTGGCCGTACTCTCTCTGGGCGAGTAGATGGCACTCTCTCCTCATCACTTTCACACTACAATGTCCACTGGCTCAGGCGTCTACTGATTGGTCCATCAGAGCTGGAGATCCTGCACTTTCCTCCGAGCGCGTTGGCTCCCTAGTGACGGTGTGTCAGGAGTAGTTGGAAAAGAGGCGTGCCCGCATCTCACGCATCGGAGGAGGCTTGTGCTTGTCTTCATCCTCATAGAGTCAGGGACATTGCAAAGTGATGAGGAGAGCCCCTAGTGCATGGGATGGATTAACTGGCTACTACTACATTGGGAAGGGAAAAACGGGTAAAAAAAAAAAAAAAACTTTTCTGTACTGCTGTGTTGAGATGATTCATAGCACAGAAGCTCTGAGTAAGTCTGTTGTGAAGAGTAAGTTTAAAAATGGCCTAAATTAGTGAAAAGCCCAATAAACATCCTAAATAATGTTGTGAACCGACCCCAGTTAGAATTCTGCCAATGTACAGTTACAGTACTTGAAATAAAGCTTCAGTTTCACTCTCCGTCATATGACTCTGTGTAGTGCTTTTACATCAGCATTTCAGTAAATTATTATTATTATTATTATTATTATTATTATTATTATACATATGGATGCTGTTTCTCCAGAACATCCCATCTTCTGTTTGGGTCTACAGGCTTCAAAATGTCTTGTTCATGATTTGTCTGATTGTATCCATCTATCTTGTTCCTCTTTTATCTTCAACTGTGTGGTAGCTAAAATCACTTTTACTTATGCTATCAATAAAAATCAACACTGGAATAAAGCAGACTGTTCAAGGCCAAGTAAGAGAAGTTCTCAGAAGAAGAACACGCCTCTCTCCAGAAGCATGACTGACTCACAACAGAGGCAGAGGGTCTTTTATATAGGCACTAAGGAGTTTCTGCCATCCCTCCTCACATATAAGCTGTATAATTGAAAAGTAGACCCTTTAAGGTTTCCGGGATATGTTTAGTTTTGTTTCTAGGAGAAAATCTCGGCGAGTTATATGTGGTGTTTATGTGGAATTTCAGTTTTGTTCCTGCAGGCGGGTCCACTGATTCCAAAAGGTTAAGGTGCTTGAAGGAGCTATCTACTGTAGCTGAGAACACCCAGTGCACTTTAGATTCACAAATCAAATGCAAGTTCACAAGCGTGCTGCAAAACCATTCACAACGGAAGTGTTTCCGGAGGACACTTGACGGACGTGGGACCATATATGTAAACAAATGCTGCATCTCTAACACAGGTGTTAAGTAACGAAGTACAAATACTTCGTTACTATTCTTAAGTAGAAATTTAGGTTATTTATACTTTACTGAGGAATTATTTTCGGACGACTTTTCTCTTCTACTTACTTACATTTTCCTGTAATTATCGGTACTTTCTACTCCTTACATTTTAAAAACAGCCTCGTTATTTCTACCTATTGTCGGAGTTTGAGTGAGAACGCAGAGGAAGAGTTTTTCTTCCGCTACTGAATCACTGAACCAAGAGCCAAAGGCATGGTGGGAAGCGGTGAGCGACAGCAGGGTTGCCAGGTCCCCAAAAATCTCCATTCCAATGTCTGACATAAAGCACTCTACAGTATACAATGTATAATTAATATAACAATATGATTGCTTTTCTTTGCATTTACAACATCCCCTTTTCTCTACTATATCTCTATTTTTTAACTCCTTGTGGTTTTAACACCACAGTTATATGCTCGAAATTTCTGTGTTACTATAAGTGTTGTTTACAGCTATGACTGAGGTGTACACAAGGAGTTAAATGGCAATGAACAACTGAGTGTGAAGAGCTTTGGGGTAGACTTACTAGCATTAGATGACTTATTGGAATGGAATCTGAACATAAATTTAGAGTCGAGAAAATGGGATATTTTAAATGCAAAGAAAAGCAATAATGGAGGTATGTTCTTACATTATATTTACTACTAATAATAAAAATGCTAACAATAATATTTGTGATTGGACGCTCTAGAATTTAGGTTGGTGTCTGGTTGTATAGAGAGGGCGCTTTATGTCAGACATCGGGATGAAGATTTTTGTGGACCTGGCAACCCTACTGCTGCTTAATGCAGATCAGCTCTCCACCGTTTATGAAGTCCACCCTTTAGTAAGTAATCCTGCAAAGTGTGAAAAACACAAATGATTTATTTTTATCAAACAATTAAATATAAATGATAAAAAAAACGATAAAGGGCAAAAGTTTTCATTCTTCACCAAAAACATCTCAGATTCAAAGCAATTCGTAAAACTTTATCCGGAAATGACGTGCTTATGCGCATGCACGGTACAAATTGGGCAGGGTGAACAGATCAGGTAATGACAGCCCCTACATTATTTCATTTCGGTTTGTCATCATTCAAAAATCATCCTATACAGATAAATTGTGCCATCCAGAAAGAGTGAATGTGGTTGTGGTTGGATGATAAGTATAAACATTAACCATTCTGATACCCTATTTGTAAGCGATCCATCACACCTGCACGTCACGTGTGTCGTCACTCTCCAGTAAGCTCAGTACAACACATATATGGTCACTAATATATTTGAAATTACTCAAATGTTTTCATTTTCAAGAGGCATATATGCAGCTGAAACAGGTAGCCAGTACATCCCCAAAAATGTCAACATTAACATTTTAATATAACATTATAGTCATTACGGCTTTTAGAAAAAAATTATTTTGGGGGTGGGGGGTGGGGTAGTGCACTATATGCTCCTGTGGCACAGCCTAAGTTTTGGCATTTATTTTCCTTACATTACTTTTACTTTTATACTGTAAGTAGTTTTAAAACCAGTACTTTTGTACTTTTACTTGAGTAAAAAGCTTAAGTTGATACTTCAACTTCTATAAAAGTATTTTTAAATACTTTGAATACTTGAAAAGTGAATACTTTTGACACCTTTGATCTCTAATAAGAAACAAGTCTGGTTCTCAAATACCATAACAGCATACTCAAATAGTTAAAATCACCCATAATCCAGCCAAAAGAGAGAAGTTTTAATTCTAGCTTTGAACTTATGGATGGACACATGCGCAAATTAAGAGGGACGCTGTTCCACAGTTTGGGATCAGCAACACTAAAAGCCCTAATTCATCAAGAGTACCAGTTTAGAGGGGGAACTTTGAGCAGATGGGAATCAGAGGAGTGAAGAGCTGGAGATAGAGTATAGACTGTCCAGGTAGGAGAGGGCGGAGCCATAAACCAGCACAAGCTGTTTATATTGTATACAGTTAAGTACAGGGAGCCAGTGGGGATGTTTCAGAGTCAGAGTAATGTGTTCCCTGGATGCAGTATGTGTCAGAACTCTAGCAACTGAATTTTGAACATGCTGCAATACGTTTAAAACCCGGACAGAAAGTTTATATAACAGGAAATTGTTGAAATATGGCTTGAAATATGTGTAATAAATGTTGGTTTATGTTTTTTTAAAGAAGTGATGAACACAAAAGAGCATGCCTAGCTTTTGGAGATGCATTATTAGACTCTGAACAAAAGATTCACCTCCTGAGTCGACTCCTGATTTGACTAAATTATTTGATTCCTTGTTGCCGGGTAACCGTTAGGTTTGTAGCTTTCCCTGCATTAGCATTAGCAGTGTGTGATATAAAAGTGTGTTTTACACGGTGTGTGTTGTATACTTATACAAACTATTAAAAACACACAGACAGTATGACTGTTTTTATTCAACAAACATCAACAACTGTGTGTTTGAGCGCGAAATAAGCAGAAATTCCCCAGAGTGTGAGAGTCAGGGCAACAGAAACACAACAGCCCTGAACTTTACGTCACCACAGAGCGACGCTTCAGCTGAACACTGCTCTGTTTCTGCACTTTACCTCACACACTAACACCTCACACAGCTCATACAGCTGCTGAACACACTCATATCTGTGTTTACTGTCCAAACTGGAGATTTCAGGATGAAGACGAGTGGAGTGCTAACAGAAGAGCAGGTATCTGAAGGTCTGTCCAGCCTGGGCCGCTCAGCATCAGACCTACAGCAGGTCTACCAGCGGCTGTGTTTACCTGTGAGTCAACACCATTATCACCATTATCATCATCACAACCTGCTTTACATCTCTGTCTTCTGTTCATACAGTCACAATTATTACACACAAAATGCATGTGTGTCATTATTATGACTTTAAATCTCAAAATTATTACTTTAAATCTCATTATTATTACTTTAAATCATTATTATGACTTTAAATCTCATTATTATGGCTTTACATCTCATTATTGTGACTTTAAATCTCATTATTATGGCTTTACATCTCATTATTGTTACTTTAAATCTCAAAATTATTAGTTTAAATCATTACTATGACTTTAAATCGCAATATTATGACTTTACATCTAATTATTGTTACTTTAAATCTCAATATTATTACTTTAAATCATTATTATGACTAAATCTCATTATTATGACTTTACATCTCATTATTGTGACTTTAAATTTCATTATTGTGACTTTAAATCTCATTATTATTATTATTATTATTATTATTATTATTATTATTATTATGACTTTAAATCTCATTATTGTGACTTTACATCTCATTATTGTGACTTTAAATTGCATTATTATTATGACTTTAAATCTCATTCTTATGACTTTACATCTCATTATTGTGACTTTAAATTTCATTATTATTATTATAACTTTAAATCTCATTCTTATAGCTTTAAATCTCATTCTTATGTTTGTGTTTTTTGTTTTTTTTTATAATTTATTTCTAGGTTTTTGCCAATTTTTATCCCCTTCCCCATGTAGTGATAGCCAATTAGCCCATCCACTCGGTTAGGCCTCTCCCCATCACTTTTGCAATGTCCCTGACTTTAGGAGGGTGCAAGCAAGCACAAGCCTCCTCCGCTGCATTTGATGCAGCCACTGCCTCTTTTTGAACCACCGCTGATACACCATCACTGGAGAGCCTAACGCGCTCGGAGGAAGGCACACAGGGTCCCCAGCTCAGATTGGACCAATCAGTAGATGCCTGAGGCAGCGGACATTGCAACGTGAAAGTGATAAGGAGAGAGAGAGCGCCATCTACCCGCCCAGAGAGAGCACTACTTATTTTTGCTCTCTTGGGCCCCGACTGTTGATGGCAAACAGCATGACCGGGATTCGAACTTCGAACATTCTTATGGTTTTAAGTCTCATTATTATGGCTTTAAATCTCAGTATTATGATTTTGAATAATGATGACTTACTATATTACTTTTTTTTTAAAGTGGCACAGTTTATTTCCATATTATTTAACTATATGTAACGTTCACCTTAAATACTAACTAGAAGACTGATTGAGTAAACGTTAGTATTTGTGGCCTTTGGCTGCATCAGTATGTTCACATTTCCTACTTTGTGATTTGTACTGTTGTAATTACTAAGTATTTGCTTGATGACTATAAATATAAATACTAATGAGTCCATGTCTCTGCTCACACGTTTTTATCTTCTGTTAGAGACAGAACCTGACAGATGTGTCCCTTTTGTGCAATTACATCCATCTACACAAGCTTGAACTACCCAACAACAGAATAAAAGGTAGCTATATATCATGTTTATATAAAACCTTACTCTTCAGAAGGGGATTCGTGGCTGTTCACAGATAAATTGTAGTGTTTTTATTGTGACCCTCTGGGCCTTTATCTTTGTCCTTGAAAACTTGGATGAAAAAAATCAGTTTTGTGCATTGCTGCCATCCATTTCTCTCTGTGCATCCCCTGCTTAATGTTTTGTGACTGGTAGATTTATCCTGTGTGAGCCACATGCCGTACCTCATCATACTTGATGCTTCCCACAACGAACTCTCTGAGTTTTTTGGATTCCAACCACCGAAAAAGCTCAAGGTGAGACTTTAAACAGGAAAAGAAAAACTTCTGAGATGTAACCAAGCTCCCTTAAACAGCATATACACCATATGTCCAAAAGTTTGTAGACACCAGATGTACACACAGCTTGTCTAGTCCCTGTAAAGAAGTACTGCCAATAGAATAGTCTACTGGCACTATGTCTAATGTCAGGCATGGACTAGAGGGCACTGCATTGAGCAGAGACTCCATTCAACACTTTTGGGATGACTTGTGGATGAGTTGGTGGTGATCATCCATTATTCTGCCCTCATTAACACTCTTGTGGCTGAATGCAGTCAAATCCTCACATCGACATAATTTTAATCAAAATTCAAAACAATGAATGAGTTGGTGTCCCAATACTTTTGTCCAGAAATTGTATTTCACAGCCCTTGCACCAGCAGACATATAATGCTGTGTCTGCTTTTGACATTGCATAAAAATGGCTGTTGTAATAGTGTATTTTAACATGTTTTTATTAGAAATGATCATTTCATTCTGTTACACTGACATTTTATTTTATAACTTCATCACAGGAGGTGAATTTCTCTCATAATCACATTTCAGCAATGAACGACCTGTCAGCCTATACGTCTCTTAGCAAGCTGATTCTAGACTGTATCCTTTAGAACTCAATCTCAGTATGTCTCTGTCCTCCTAGAGTTATCACGATACTACAGTTTTGATTTTGGTACCGATGCTGTGTGTAGTGTCGCACTACTTGATAGTAAATTGATATTCTGGTTATAAATTCAAGATAATCATTGTTTTTAAGACCTATTGTTTGTTTGATAGAACAAAGACACATTTATACATATAATTTAAGAAATTTGTTGTTTTTTAAGAATGTAATCTTTAATTCAGAACTCTTTAGTTGTCAATAAAAAAACAGCAAAGTACAATAAAATACAGTATTTATATGCACTTAATCTAATCAGAATATCATTTATGTAGTTATTTGGTTATTTGATTGCTCATATAAGCAGCATACTCTGATTTCTTAGATCAAACTTGGACTTAAGCCCAGTGATCTGATCTCTCAGTACATGTATACTCTTATTCTGATCTCTGTCTGATCTCTCAGTACATGTATACTCTTATTCTGATCTCTGTCTGATCTCTCAGTACATGTATACTCTTATTCTGATCTCTGTCTGATCTCTCAGTGCATGTATACTCTTATTCTGATCTCGGTCTGATCTTTCAGTACATGTATATTCTTGTGAGCATATGATTCATTAACTGAGCTCCTCACCGGCTAGATAACACCTTTACTGAAATCCGTGGACTGGAGAAGTGCAACAGTCTGACCCACCTCAGCATAGCCCACAACAAGATCTCCCGTATCAGCGGCCTGAGTGATCTGCCTCTCAAACATCTCTGTCTGGTATGTTTCTGTTGTCAACTGTGACAAACCTTCTAGATAGTTCTTTAATTTTTAAAATATTGTGAAAGATTTTACATTTTAAGTGATCAGCATTACATAAATAAAGTAGCATAAAAGTGTACTCTCACTTGCTACTACATTAGTTACACACAGTGGTGGGTTTCTGATATGGGCGGTACGTCATCAGCCTGCCACGCCTCCCGAGAAGATATGTGCAGCGCCCTTGGGACCGTTGCATTGCTTAAAGCCGGCCGATAGGTTCGTCCCGGGTGTGGAGGGGATGTTGGGGGAGTGGGTCTTTGTGCACAAACTATTGGTCGATCGACAACGGAGGTGGGTTTTGCTGGAGGCATTGTTTGCCCAGGGCACCAAACGGCCTAGGACTGTCACTGGGTACACATACGTACCTTGTGTCTACACCCATTGTCCAATTTAGCTCCACTGCCCATATAGGTGCCAAATAACCATACTTATGTTTTAACATTATAGTTAGACTGTTTGGTAAAGAATATTCATATAACATATTCATATATTACTAAGAATCCCTCTGTTGCCACCTGGTGGTCAGTAATTGCAAGTGCAACAAAACACGTGGTAAACAAAAATGGTCAGAAACTGTAAGTATTTCTGGAAGAAAAAAAAATGTGGGTAAATAAATCCAGAGCACAATGTATTGAGTATTCTTTAAGCATTATGATAATGATTTTATTATGTGTTTGTCACAATTTTACACTTACTGGCCACTTCATTAGGTACACAGACCTTGTATCTACACTCATTGTCCATTTTAGCTCCACTGACCATACAGGTGCACTTACAGACTGTAGTCCACCTGTTTCTCTGTATACTTTGTTCAATGGTGATGACCCTAGCCGAGCTAGTGGATCAATCAGCACTGCTGTGACACTGACCTGGTACTGGTGTAATACCTGCTCTGTGGTGGAAGATTTAGTTGCAGAAGGATGCTATGCTGTTGTATTTGAGTCACTAGACTGACTATATGACGTTTCATTGGACTGTGATTGATTATTTCTGCAGTAAGGTGGTGATATTGAACTGAAGCTATTGATTATTTATTGTTTAAAAAGTGCCACATTTACTAAGTGGGGCGAAATGACTAACCATTGTGTGAGCAGCTGGTTTCTGTTATGATTGCTGATTATTTTAAATTGTGATGTGTCTCTGCTGGTTTAATTAGCTTTAGACTGCTGCTCTTAACCCAGACATCTCCTTTCTTTAGGGAAAGCATGTCATCTGTCCTCCATTGCCTTATTATTCCTGATTGTGTCACGGCTTTTTCGGAAAGGCTGCCCCTCTATATACAGCATCTTGCTTTAGCACCCACCTACGTTTGACATCGTTGACAGCAGCATGGCGTTTTGAGATGGTCTTCCCCACAGTGTATACATGTTGACACCCCAGATTTTAAAAGAGTAAAAATGGGACCTGAAACTGAAGCCCACCATATGGTACGCCAACATGCCTCCAGACCCTTTGCCACTTCACTGAAGGGTGTTTGCGTTGTCCTTTATCAAAGTGATTCTTCATCCTGAGCAGTGCCGCGTCCTCTGTCGTCCGTTTCCCCCTCAGGGCACAGCTGCTAGTGCCTGGACCACTTTCAACAACACACACACACTCTTGTCCACACACACACACACAAACGCTGAACCTGTCGGCCCCTCGGCTGCCCCGAAACCCTGAGCGGGCTACTCTTGTCAGGTAACTTCTCTCTCACCTCATCACACTCTGGCACCGGTGCATCCGGGACCCCTTATGGTCACCGTCCTCCCACTGTTTACGCTCTCTCTGCCAGGCGGGGGCATTGAGGGGGCAGAACGTGGGGGCTGGGCTCTGGATGACAGCCCAGAGCTGCCATAGGAGGGCTGGGGAAAGGATGAGAGTGGGTCAGTGAGAGCTTTGGAGAACCCCTGACATACAGGCAAGCATTTCCTCTCGTCTGATATGCAGCTGCTCATCTTGTCAGCTGATTTGACCATCAGACTTATCTAATCAGAGCTTGTCTGTCAGATTCAGACAGAACTACTTGACTGCAGGGGATTTTATCTATAGTGCAATATGTGAAGATGGCAGTCACAACAAAATAAAGCCTCCTTCTGGGTAGATAAAATTCTCTGACATGCTGACAGATCACTAATGACTACATGAACAATGTAAACGATCAAGAAAATTTTTTTATAGGAATAATTAATAGATGATGCTGCTTGTGTTGGGTTGGTTGGCAGAACTTACCCAGCCTCATGGTTCCTAAACTGTTTTAGGAACTTGAGTCTCTTTTCAGGTGTTGAATCCACAGACATCTTTGTGTTGTTTTACTTTATTAAGCAGGAAATCAGAAAAAAACTAGAGATGCACCAAATTTTTGGCAATTATTATAATTATTCTGCCGACAATGGCAAAAAACACACTTTCAATGTCTGAATAAGTGAAAAGACCAAATAATTTATACTGAACAATTATATTTTTAATAACACTCTTAAGTTTTTCTAGTTCCTGGTTGTAGACGTGAACCAGAGTGATAGTTTTTCTGCAGTAAAGTGAGTTTAATGTCAGTTTAACATTCAGATTTGTGCTTTTCCTCACCAACAAAACACAGATTCACCAGCACAGCTACAGTTTGGTGCTGAAATGGAAGAAGACGACAAGCTACAAGCACAATCTTTACTAAACTGCACTTGTTTTGATGAAGCCAGAATACAGCCGCTTAGCTTTGTGTTTGTGCTCCGGTGGCTGCAGTGTTAAAGATCGTCTCACAATTACCAGAAGAAATGTGAAGTGTTTCAGTGTCTGTAGCCAACGACACACATTAAACACACAAAACATCCATGTGACTTACATCATTTATTTTAGACATTTTCATCATTTTATTAAATATTAGTAATAATGTAACTTACATGCATCTTCATACATATTCATATATTATTGTCTTTGTTTTATATACAAATATAATCAGTTAAGCTCATGTTATGAAACCTAATAATGTCAAACCAATTTATCAAAATACAGACATCCATTCCTGACTAACTACACAACTTATTTAGGGAAATTGTTTCATTTTTAATTATAAATTATATTTTAAAAAATAGACTATAATTCAAATTTTATAGGTTTGATATTAGTAATCATGTTTTTATACAGAGGGGAAATCTGATCAAGAAGATTGAGAATTTACATACACTCCGAACCCTGCAGTTTCTGGACTTGTCCACTAATAAGATCCATAGTCTGTCCGGCCTTCAGAACCTCCACCTACTTGGAAGCATCAATGTTGAAAGTAATCTGGTAAGAGTGTGTTTGAAAAGATAATAAAATAAAAAGTGCTCTTTATTTTTTAAAGGTGATATATATAATAGTGCATCTCAAAAAATTAGAATATTGTGAAAAAAGTTCATTTGTTTTCATAATTTAATTCAAAAAGATAAAACTGACATATATTTGAAAGTTTGAAGTACCATATGTCGAGGCTTTCCTTGCTTTAATGTTGATCAGTGTGGCTTGTAGCTTAAATCAAAAATCCAAATTATTAAAATATTTTACTTGGATTTTGAGTAAATATTTATTTAAACAGTATCAACAATCAACGGAAAAAATAAAAATTTATTAAAAATATAATAAATAAACATTTTATATGCAAATGTGAATAATTCTTTATAGAGTTAAAATATTTGTTTTTTTTTATTAAATAATGAGTACAAAAGAACCTTTTTCATATTCTAATGTATCTGCCTTAAACATACATGTGTAAACAACCTGCATATTTAATAAAAAATTTAAAAGATTTTGGAAAATTGTGATGAAAAAATAACAGAAACATAAGTGGACTTCAGGGGGGAAATTATATCTACAAAGAATACACAGTGGAAAGTGTTACTTTTTCCATTTTAGATTAGTGAGATCAAGGAGGCCACATACGTGCATGACCTTCCACTACTGAGAGAGCTGACTCTGAAAAGAAATCCAGTGCAGGTGAGATCTACCTTTCAGTATGTAAAGTGACCTGTCAACTCTGTGTGCTTGTAACTCTTAATTTTGCTACATTTTAATTTTACACTGCAGGAAAAGCCTGATTACAGACAGGCAGTAATCTTCCTTCTTCATCACCTTACTTATTTGGATGAAGAGGCTGTGACTGCTGAGGAGAAGGTACAGCATCTTCTGTAGTCCATGACTCTCCATTATATATATATATATA
>BRDA01003427.1:0-12808 GCA_036984385.1 Crenuchus spilurus
ATGACAATAAAAGTCATATAACTACGTGCCATGTATAGATTCATATACAGTATACACACACACACACACACATATATATATGTCAGGAACTCCCGGGCCACTTTTTCTCCCCTGTCCGCCCCTGGACTAAACTTAGTCTTGTACTTAATTAAGTGACAAGAGCTGGTTTCCAGAAGATGAATCAGTCTACTTCTGGACTGTACCACATTCTGAAAGGAGATTCTCAATCAGAACCAAAATGTACTCCAGAAGTAGGTGTAATCCTTGTAAACCATAATCTAATCTAAAGCCTGGCTTACACAGTGGTCTTATAAAAAAAAAAAACCTTTATGTGATAATGCCAGTAAAATACTGATTAGACAGCTGTTTTTAAAATCAGATTGTTCTCTTACAAAAGACCTACAATTAACTACATTCAGTGTACATCATCAACACTCCAGACATGAGAAGGGGATATTCCATAAAACAAAATTTCTGAGCTAGCCAGATTGTAGTTCATGGCAGGGTTCAGTATGGCCATCCTGCAAAATTATTTTGAGACAATAAAAATATCTGTAACCCTTTAGCATTCTGCTTGACTTTCACCATATCTTATTTGTAGGTGTTCAACTTCATAGCACCATCTCTATCAGTTAATAGAGGTATGTTTGGCTAAAACATCCACTAAAAATGCAACATTTTGTTGTCTGGATGCAAACCAGCAATACTTTGTAGCCCTTCCACAAGGAATAAACTGGATCAAATAATTTAAAATACCACAAAAGGTAACAAAGTTAGCATGTAGCATGATTAGCCCCATTATGAAAAATGAGTTGTTTTAAATGTATTTCCCAAGAGCTGTTAAACAGAGCAAAGACCTTTTAACACATCATTTTCAAACTATCCTTTATTTTGAACGATTATGTCATTTAACTTTGCCTACAGAAATGAAATGATTTCACAAAAAACACAAACTATCATGGTCAAAATTATTAGCCACCCTGATGCTAATAGTGTGTCCTTTTTACTGGATAAGCCTGCAGTCATTTGCTGCAGTTGTCAACAAGTCTCTTACACATATCCTGAGGAATCCCAGCTCCAAATTTCTCAAGCTCTTCCAGATTTGATGACTTCTGGCATGAACCTTCTTCAGTTCACCCAACAGATTTTCAATGGGATTCTAGTCAGAGCTTGAATCTGGCAGGCCAGTTAATAATGTTCACTTTGGTCTTCTGGAGGTAGTTCTTCATGAGGACTGATGTATGTTTTGGGTCTTTATCACGTTAGAACAGAAAGCAATGATCCAGACTAAGTTTTACTGCTGACTTCTTAAGGTTTTCTTTCAAAATTTTCACACATCCTTCTTTCTTCATGATTCCTTCCACCTTGATGAGATTCCCAGGTCCAGATGCACTGAAGCATCCACACATACTCCCACCACTATGGGCAGGGGGCGTGGCACCAAATTCTGGGCCCTATGGACAAGCAGTGCCAAGGGCCCCCTCGCCCCTATTATTAAACATTATTTCCTTTAATTTTTAAAGGAAAATAAAATTCCAGACTCCTCAAGGGCCCTCCCCCCCACGTGAGGCCCTGGTAACTCAGTCCCCCTTTTCCCCCCACTACTACGCCCCTGACTATGGGGATGGTGTTCTTTGTGTTATAGCCTTTCCCTTTTTCCTCCAAATATAAGCAATGTCTCTATGGTCAAAGAGCTCTACTTTTACTTTATCTGACCAAAGGACATGCTTCCAGTCTGCATAATCTTTCTCCAGCTTGTCCTTAGCATAATTCAATTTGGCATGAAGATCTTTTCTGCAGAAATTGAGGGGGTTTTTTTGGTCTGCAATCTTGCAATTAATTTTTGTGCATGGCTATAGTGATTATTTATTTATTTATTTATTTATTTATTTATTTATTTATTTATTTTTAAGACAATTCCTGATTTGGTTAAGTCATTTACTAGTGTCTTGGCAGTTGTTCTCAGGTCAACTTTCACTAGTTTTCTTTCCAGGGTATTTGAAATCTTGTGCTTCCTACCTCAGCCAGACTTTCTTGGCTCTTTGAATTTCTTGATAACATTTCACACTCCAGTTCTTGATACTTGGAAACACTGTGATAACTTTGTATACTGTATCGTTTTCCTGCTTTGTAAGCATCATTGATTATTGCTCTCAATTTAGCTAATAATTTTGACCTTAACTGTAACATAACAGCAAAAATAAAAATTAATGGCTTCTGTCTTAGTGAGGACATTAAACAGTTAAAGATAAAATCTCTCTGTTGCCACAATTCAATAACTCATGCATGTTTTGTTTACCTTTCATCGTGGCCACTATTGTATTTGCCATTATTTGTTCTGTGAGGATCAGTAATGTTCTCTCACTGATGGTTTCACAGGAGCAGTCACACTCTGAGATTTTAATCCAAACAGTCAGAAATTGCCCATTTTGAGTCGCAAAGGCACCACATCAACCACGACAGAATTTGTCACATTATGAGAGGTGTGTACACATATCTTAACTGAAGATAAAAGATATATGCAAAGCACGATTGGGCATACAACAGGCTGATTATCACAGTTTGTACCCAGCTTTAGGCTAAACCTATGTCTGCTGAGTTCAACAATAAATATGATCTGAAAAATCTGAAATGACATATTTCAAGCTTTTGTGAAAACAAAGACTTGAAATATGTCACTTCAGATTTTTTGATGTTTTAATGTTGATACTGTTTGAATAGTAATTTACTCCAAATGAAACATTCTAATAGTTTGAGATTCTGGATTTCTGTTTGTCGTGAACTATAAACCAAACTGATTTATGGTAAAACAAAAATGTTACTTGTTTAAATGAAATTAAAAACAATGTAATTTTTCCACAATCTTCAATTTTTTATGTGACACTGCATCCTGTTTTAGTTCACTATTCTGTTAGCCCCAATTTGCTGATACTTATGGTATCTGTTCTTCCAAGCAGATTGCTGTGTTGTTCTATACCGTCTTCAGTTAGATCACATTTTTTTATTTTTCTATTTTTTTTTTTTTTTTTTTAAAAACATAAAAAGTACATCGTATAACTCCTTGATTTGTTGTTATACTATGCCTAAATTCTAAAGTAGAGAGTAGCCAGTTATTGGGTCATGTTTAAGAAATGAATGAAACATTACCTAAAATTAGTCTATTATCATTTATTTCTGTAATTGCTGACCTCTGGTGGTTCATGTCAGAACCTTTCCCAAATAATCCAGTACACACACTATGGTACAATCACATTCCATTTTCTCCTCAAAATCCACTTTTAATCATGAAATATTATAATCTCTTAAAAAAAATACAATCACATTGTAATGAGTCATATATTTCTCTTACAAACACATTCACACCACAAACGTTTACAAAATATGTTTAGCACCATTTATGTTGACACACAGTAATTTAAAATAGAGATGAATCAGAGAAAGGTGAGATGGTTGAGGGTGGAGGGCTTTTGCCATTAGAGACCCGTAGCAGCTTATAGATCAGACATCATTTGCTTTGTTGTGTTATCTGTGATCTTAAAAATCACAGAATCCAGTTTTTCACAGTCTCAGTCCTGGAGTACCCCAACACCAATGCTTTCCACAGCTTTGACATGCTTATTTCAGGTCGTGAAGGACTTGAAAGTGAGCTAATGTTGCCTGAAAAGTAACCAGCTCACTACAAGTCTGATATCACAATTCAATTTCAGTACAATTCTTTAGGAAGTAAGACAATGGGACATAAAATCTCAAAGTATTATGGGAGAAACTACACAGCAGTAGAATATGGTCAATAATAATACATTACACATTTTTTATTAATATGTCTCGAAATAGCCTGATAGTTATGACTTGGATGCAACACTGAGCACTATAGAATGTTATCATAATTGATTACAGTCAATTCTAACATTCCAAAATCAATGCACTTGAATTAGCACCATCAGCATCACCAGGTTGATGCTCCACAATGCATCAATGTATTTTTATACCCCTAGTACTCAAGGACAGAGACTGAAAAATGCTGGCCTAAACCATACAGTATATAATGATGCAGTCAAGCTTTTTCATATAAGTTAACATCAGTTAGAATCAATATTAAATGTAAATAAAAACAAAGAGAGATGAAGAAAACAATGCCCTGTTGAAGAAGGAAGAAATAAGGACAATAAACCAAAAAAATAAAATATTGCCAATTTGTACAACCATGGGCCTGGAAGTGTCTCTGTAGCCAGGTGGCTACTAGTCGCCCCGATGGGCATCGGGGTTCGTCTTGTTCACACACTCTTGGAGTCCAACCTTCAGGTGAGCTAGCTGTTGACCATGGCTAGCCAGAGTACTGTTGACCTGGGCCAAGTAGGTATCTGAATGGCTCTCCAGCTCACCTCGGATCCTCTCCAGTTCATCGGCCAGTTCACCCAGGCTTCCACATTGGCCCTCCACATGACTGACCCTGCTCTGGACGCCCATGACCTCTCGATGGACGCCCAGTGCTGTGCTGCGGCATCCCTGGATTTCTCCAGCCAACCGCCGCTTCAGGCTCTGGAGCTCGGCCTTCAGCTGAATCAGCCGGTGCTCTCCAGTCCCCAGCAGGTCCGTCTGCCGCCCCACCAGCTCTGTTATCCCCTGAACTTGTGTGACCAGGCGCTGCTCACGTTCCTGCCAGGAAGAGTTGGCCTGACCCACTTCTCGTGCAAAGAACTGGACAGAGTCCCGAAGTCCCTTCAAGGTGCGATTCACAGAATTCACATTAATCTTGAGCAGTGTGATCTCGCCTTGCAATGAACCTTCTTGGTCTTCCTGGGCGAGCTGTGTCAGGAGATTCTGTAGTGTCTTGTTCAGGTGCCGCAGCATGTCCGAGTGAGCATCCAAACGATCAGACACTTTCTTCTCTACTTCTTTGCACTCATCCACTTCGGTCTGAATGAGTGCCACTTCTGGGCTAGGAGCAGGAGAACAAGCCGATGTGCAGAGAAGCTCAAGGTCCGTCAACTGCTTCTGCATTCCATCTAGGTCAGCTTCCACCCGCCTCCGGATATTTTCGATTTCTGTCCCCAGTGCAGGAACCACTTGACCCTCCAGCAGAGCTGGAGCTGTGGCATTGCTAAGCTCCTCTACCGCCACAAACAGTCGCTCCTCTAGGCTCTTTAGCTTGTCATCCAGAAGGGTCTTGAACCCATCAAGTGATCCTAGCCCTGTCCCAAATCCATCAAGCCCTCCCTGCCCAGAGGTATTGAGTCGACTCTCCATGTCAAACAGTCGTGCATCCAGTGCTGTCTCTATGTGGTGCATCTGCTCAGTCAGTGTTACTTGTAGCTGCCTCTGAGACTCTGTCAGGTCTTTGACGGACTCCTCCAGAAACAGCACACGTTGAGACAAACTGTTGACCTGGCCACAGCAACTGTCAGTCACTGTGAGGCCCTGGATCTGAGCCTGTAGCTCACCCAACTCCTTCCTCAGGCCTGTTTCATGGCCATCCAGGGACTGCTGCATGTGTTCTTGCCCATTAATGTGCTCCTTATGGCACTCTTGCTGCACCTGAGAGCAGAGAAAACTGCAATGTAACTTGTGCTTTCTATGAATGTCATGTATAAGACTGTAAAAATATATTTATGACACATAATGTATTATAAACATGGCTATAAATATTTATAAAAATGTATAACACATTATGACAATGTTTATTATGCATTATGTATAATAAATTCTAGATCTTTAAATGAAATTTTATTTTTGCCCATAAGTTTTTGCCCATTTTTATCCCCTTCCCAATGTAGTAGTAGCCAATTAGCCCATCTCCTCCATTAGGACTCTCCCCATCACTTCTGCAATGTCTCTGACTCTAAGAGGGTGAAGTCAAGCAGAAGCCTCCTCTGTTGCGTGTGATGCAGCCACCACCTCTTTTTGAACTACCGCTGACACACCGTCACTGGGGAGCATAAAGCGCTCAGAGGAAAGCGCAGGATTCCCAACTCCGAATGGACCAATCAGTAGAGGCCTGAGCCAGCGGACATTGCAATGTAAAAGTGATAGGGGGAGAGAGCGCCATCTACCCTCCCAGAGAAAACATGGACAATTTTTGCTCTCTTGGGCCTCTCTTGGGCAAACAGCATGACCGGGATTCGAACTCGCGATGCTCTGATCATAGTATCAGCGTCTTAGCCTTTATCAATTAATCTAGCTATTAAACCTTCCCTTAGCTCCTCTTCTTTACACACTGCCATCATTCAAAGATCTACTTTTGAAATGATTTCTTCTTTTTTGGTGCAAGGAAACAACACAATGACATACTTTGCACATCTATTTGAGTCTATACTCACACTGCTCACATTTTATGCAGTGCTATCTCTCTCACACTACCACTTTATGTTTTTACTCTATAGCAGGGGTGTCAATCTCTAGTCCTGGAGGGCCAAATTCCTTCACAGCTTGGGGATTTTCCTAATCAAGCACTTCTAATTCCACTCAAGCAGGCAATTACCAGGTTTAATTGTAGTGTCAGGGCAGAGGAATTACCAAACTGTGGACACTGGCCCTCCAGGACTGGAGTTTGACAACCCAGCTCTACAGTATGTTTTGAATTTTAAGCCTACTTTTGAGCTTTTGGGTAATTTTTTTAGTATGCCATTATACAATTGCATAGACAGGATCTCAATAAAGTTTAGGCCTGGCTGATTAGATGTGTTATTGTTGCAGTATCCACAGTCTTGACCAATGCCCTAATTTCTGAGAAGAAAGTCAACATTTTAAACCTTTCTGATAAATTACCTGGCCAATTCTCTCATCGCAGTGGTTTTCCAGGCTGCTCAGCCTTCTCTCAAAGCCATCCAAGATCTCAGCCCTCACACCGGCTAGCCTGGCATCCAGCAGTTCCTCCAGCAGGGTCTGGCTTCCTCCAGTAAGTACAGGCCTCCCTGCAGCTTCATCCATCAGCCTCTTCAGTTGTCCGTCATGGCCCATTACCATGCCATGGATTTCGTCCAGCATGTTGCTCTTGGCCTGTAGCTCGTCTTTGACCTCTGTGACCCTACCCACCAGTTCGCCAAGCACAGGAAAGCCCTCGCCTCCATCTAGGAGGTCCGGTGTGCCTTCTGGAATAACACCAAATCCTACAGTGGAGTCAGGGCGGCGGGGGGCACCCAGCAGGGTGGTCAGCATCTTGGTAATATCCTCACGAAGAGAGACGCGAAGACGGTCTTCCAGGTTGGTTAGCAAACTGTTCACAGTGTCCAGGCCCTGAGACAGTGTCCTTATTTCCTCTTCAATATGGTTCAGACTCTCACCAGAGACACCAACCTTCACACCTGGACCACAAGAGACCAGCAGAGAGACTAGATAAGTGAAGGAATATGGATAAAAGCTAGAAAGAAAAGGTACAGGGATACAATGATTAGTTGACAAAGATGATTACTATGAATGCTCTATCATGCACCTTCTCCTTCAGACAGACTGTAGTAAATAATTCAACACAGCAGGCAACAAGGATTTTTAGTTTTGTTGCCCAATAAAGACAAAACTGTGAAGTGTGTTGAAACTGTAGAAGGAAAAATGGTTCAGTTTAGCTCATTAAACATATTTTTTGTTTTGGAATGCATATGAGTAAGGTGTCATCCCAAATAACTTGTGTTCTGACCTCCAGAGGGCAGATGTCCCGTTGGGATGGGTCTGTTGTCAGGAAAGGGGAATGGGAATGGTCTGCCCGGCTCCAGTCCTGATCCAGGGATGAGAGTGTGGTCTGGAGGGATTTTATGCTGACCCTTGGTGTAGCCCTTGAACGGAGGCCTCGGCCCCTGAACTGAGCCTTTAAAGGGAGGCATCATTCCATCTGGGATAGACGCAGACCCATCAAGACAGTTCTCTCCAGAGAGGCCTGGACAGCAGCGCCATTCCAGCTCTGTCACTGTCTTAAAGCCAACCTTGTACTTTGGTTTAAAGAAAGTCCGATACCTGTGAAGATGAGACATGTTAGCATTCAAAGTACAGACCCCGGGATTACATGCATAATAATACTCATATAATGCTTGTAAATTTCAAACTGTCTACTTAACAGGAAGCTTTGGCTAACATTTGGCAAATGTTCTCTAATTTATTTCTTTATGGATGGTGTGAAAGTTCATCCAGTTTAGGATGCAGTCAAACAAATGTTCAAACTTTTTGTTCATAATTTCATTCAAAAACATAGCCTGTCATCATTACATTTAAAGTGACAAATGGGCGGTAAAGTGGCTTGGTGATTAGCATGATCACTTCTCAGCACTGAGGTTTTGGGTTCGAATCCCCATCTGCGTTTCCTCCGAGGTCCGACACTACAAAAACATAGTGGTCAGGTGGATTGGGTACTCTAAATTATCTGCAGGGGTGCACCCAGTGATGGATTGGTGCCCTCTCCTGGGCTTAGTTGAGATACTGTAATGCCCTGCCCTGTGCCCAGTGAGGGGTAAGGGACTAACAGTGACACTGATAAGGATTAAGTGGGTGGAATAATGGATGCATATAGTGACACATTTTTTTTCAACATTGGCTTATAGCTCATGAGTTGGCTGGCCAATCAGGCACAGTAATAACATGTACAGCAAACCATTTGGTAGTAGTTTTGTCACTGGGGGCAGTTGCTAAAAAGGAAAAAGGAAATTGGCATTTCTATAAAACTTGTTAGCAGATACATGAAGCAGGAAGTGCATGGTATATTTGTCTATATAATTGACTTGACCAACATCAGCAGATGACATCACACCCCAAACCATCACAAGCTGCAGAAACTTCACACAGGACTTCAGACACCTTGGATTCTGTCACACTGATCAACATTAAAAAAGGCTTGAAATGTCACTTTACACATTATAAAATATGACCATTTACTTTTTTTGAATGAACTTGAATTTAACATTTTCATGATACTCATTTTTTATGTATGACTGTACGTATACACAAATATATTACTGATCAAAAGTTTGGGGTCAACCATTAAATGGAACATTGCCTTGTACAAAATATGTGCTAAACTTCCATTGGAAAGTGAACAACTGTACCAAAGCCATTAATCTCAGTCAACAAATTGTGAAAAACACCAAAACTGAGTTAAAAGTGGTGACATGGTCCAACTTCACCCTTCTACCACAAACGTATCAACTTAACATTGTTATACTCAATACTAACTCACACAAATACCAAACAGGATCCTATAACCTTTTATTAATGTATTCAAAATGTCCAGTTTTCTTAAATGTCATAGAACATTTCTTTTTTTAAACTAATAAATGCTCAATATACACTACCACTCAAAAGTTTGGGGTCACCCAGAATTTTCAATGATAACTACATTTACTTCTGAAGTAAATGGTTGTGCAGAACCATCATTACTGCAGCTGAGGAATGATGAAGAATGAGTGCTGCAACCTCAGCCCATAAGTATCTATTTAATCTCATAGGAGACATTGATGGGATTAAAGAGATTATGTGTACGGTATAGGATTCCTGCTGAGGAGCTTATACAAGGCTGATGGGTGATATTTGTCGTATGATGCAATTTAAGCCATTTCACAATGACCAGCATTTGTACGTCTTGTACATCCTTCTCTCAGTCATGCCTTTCAGAAAGTCTTTCTTTACTGGAAACAAGATTTTCTTTCTTTTTGTCACTCTCTATTGGGGAAAAGAGCATGGATAAGTGCATTTAGCGGATCAGAGGATGTGATTAGAGAGAGAGAGAGAGAGAGAGAGAGAGAGAGGGAGGGAGAGGGAGAGGTATTTAAAATGAAACCCTACACTATTGGAATATAGCAATAAATGATGTCACATGATTCTAATGGAAATGTTTATCAAAATTTGGTCAGTTTATCTATTTAAACTGGAGAGAAGTACAAAAGTCATACAGAAACATGACTACTTAAGAACCATTACTGCAGTTTGAACACAACAGGACTGAGTATACGCCAGGCATTTGCTTGCTTTCTGAATTATTCCACTAGAGGGCAGCACTAGAACATAATCTGAACAACAAAATACAAAACAATCTGGCAGATTAAACCAAAATGACAGATTTAAGCTATAACAGAGATGTATGTATGTATGGACATGCATAATAAATTGACAAACATAATTGTAAAGCTGCTTCAGAATGTTTGATATCTTGTGAAATGTGTTAAATTGAGCACTGATGACATACAGTCAAGCTTATGTACACACATGCAGTCTCCTGTGTGCTGTAGTACTTACATTAGCACAGGACACTTCTGTCCCCAGATGCACTTGGTGGTGTAATCTGCCTTGACGTAGGTGGCCACTCCATCCTGGAGAGTACAGGTGATGTTCTTCTGGACAATGTAGGCACAGTAATTCCTGAGAGAGAGAGAGAGAGAGAGAGAGAGATCATATTAGGGGCCAGCAAGAGCTTCATTTGCCAGCTAAGCTCCCTTTAGTCACTAGAGGGAGCCGGTGGTGCACCTGTGATCAGGGATGGGTGTCCACACCTGAGTGGCGTGTGTCACCGCCCTGTGATTACATGTAAGTGAGCTCACCTGCTGACTCCTTTACTTCAGTGTGCCACACCAAAAGTTCCCTGCTTGGTCTTTGTCTCACAAATGCTGGTAAATGTTATATTAGACAAGGGGGGCCCGAATGGCTCAGTAGGCTAAGACGCTGACACTATGACCAGAGGATCACGAGTTTGAATCCCTGAGTGCTGTCTCTATCACTTTCACATTGCAATGTCCACTGGCTCAGGCATCTACTGATTGGTCCATTCAGAGCTGGGAATCCTGCGCTTTCCTCGAGTGCGTTGGCTGCCCAGTGATGGTGTATCAGCGGTACAGAGGCGGTGGCTGTATCACACGCAACGGAGGATGCTTGTGTTTGTCTTCACCCTCTTAGAGTCACGGACATTGCAGAAGTGATGGGGAGAGGCCTAATGGAGGGGATGGGTTAATTAGCTACTACTACATTGTTAAAGGGATAAAAATTGGCAAAAAAAAAAATATAATAATAAAAAAGCTATAATAGACATAGAGTTTTCTTGCACATCTGCCTCTCGTGCTACCTTGGGGCTTTCCTCACCCTTCTCTCTCTTGGGTTTTGGTATTTATTGCTGTGTCTGAAACTGAATGAACCCTTTTTACTGTTTTGTGTCCTATTTATTTGCTATTTTGTAGTGCTGTCCAAATTCTCAGTGAACAATTGGATTTCCTATACAGTACACTATATTGTTACCCACAGTGCACCATAAATATAGTGTTCAACTGAGGGTATAGGCTAATGTACCACAATGCATTGCAGTTTCCTCAGTCAAAAAAGACTCCACCAGAGCAAATTTTGTGTATAAATATAATATTATATATCATTAATATTTACTGATAAAATTGAAACATAGAAGTAACTATAGAATCAAATACTAGAAATGGACAATCTAAAATGTGTTTATAGATTTGATGCCGATAGTAGCCTCCATTGTTGATGCTTCTTTTGTCAAATTTAATTATATAAAATAATATGATTGTTTATGTGGCAAAAGGTCAAGGTGATTTGTTTCCGGTGTAAACGTTTTCACACCTGTAGTTCGTTTCTCTGGTCCGAATGAAAATGAGTTTGTTTAACTTAGAACGTTTCCTCAGCAGGAACGTTTCCTTTGGTTTCACACAGCCACAAACCTAAATGCACTAAAATGCGTCCCAACACATTGTCTCCTCTGATTGGTCAGAGCTGTCTGGCACAGGAGCAGGAAAGTAAACACTACAGCAGCAGCAGTTTGAGTAAAAATTGTCGCTGTCCTGTTGCTGTTGCCGTGCGGTGTTCACTACTGCTTCACGGCTCCATTCAGCAGTTTAACTTTGTTGAGAGGCCTCGTGACGCGTGGCCGCGTGACACAGTCTATATGGTGGGTTTGTGATGCGTGACAGCAGCAATAGTACAGTTTTAGCGCTAACCAGCTCTTCATTTAGCTCAGACTTGTGGAGTACGCCATAGTCGGGTCAGATCGAGGTCAATCACGTTCTCACCACAAGTGAACCGCTCCGGAGTTCATTTGGGACCACACCGAGACCACCTCCTCTCAGTACGGTTTGTTTGATCTGCACCAGAGCGCGACTGTTGTTTTCAAACCTGACAAAACAAACTGCACCAAACAAACCAGAGTCTGTTTTAACCAAACCAAATAGTTCTGATGTGAAAACACCCTTAGTGTCATCCAAATTTGTTCTTATCGTCCTCACTGTTACTTTCTGGCAATCTGTTTCTTGAGAGTTTGGCCGCTATTTGTTTCAGACGGTCAGTATTTTGTATTCTTTTAGAGTTTTTGTCTCGGCTCGGTGTTAGCTTTACTCCTTAAGTTTAAGCTTTGCTAGCTTTGGGATTTTCCTGTCCCATAACAGTTAGCATGGCTCAGTGCTGAGATAGTATAGTTTTATGTAGACATTCAATATCACATCTGAACCCAAAGTGAACAACAGATGTGTTGTGCTGTTGAGTGAGACTCAGCAGAGGTGATGTTTTTAAACACTTCTATCACTACTGGTGTGAAAATAGTGCAGCAAATGCCAACAGTATCCTGTGAAGAACTAAAGGATGACCTAACTGTGCAACAAATGAGCTTCTGACTCTGACTTTACAACTACAAGGTGGACCAACAAGGTAGACAGTGATATAGATAGGGAGACAGTCTAATAGAGTGGACAGTGAGCTAACATAGTGTTTACAACCAGCAGCTCTGCTGTGTCCGATCCACTTGTACCAACACACCATGACTAAATCATCGCAGTTCTGAGAATTGACCAAATAATATACATATACACACACACACACACACACACACACAAATATA
>BRDA01003427.1:13215-44851 GCA_036984385.1 Crenuchus spilurus
TATATATATATGTTAACATAGAATGTTAATAACTAGTTAAATATTAATACATTCTTAAATTGAATATTTAATAAAACTTAAACTCTTTCAGTTCACTGTGTTTTCTAGTAGTTCTTGGAGTTTTCTATTGTTACTTTTTAAGTTCAATGTTTCTTTTGTGGTTTGACCGTTTGTAAAACATGTAGTATAAAATTATCACCCAATTCTGTGTTTCACCTTGTTAGTCAACTTCAGTTCAACTCATTACCAATTTAACACAAATTTTTAGAATGTATGGTCAATAGACCTAATTTCCATAAAATTATACCTAATTTCTGAGTTAAAATAAGCTGTTAACACAGGTCAGTTTGACTCAAAGACCACAGAAGAATTAACATTAACACAGACACAGATTCAAATGGCAAACATGTTAACAACTTACTCCTGGCCAACTTGCAAAGCACTGGTTTACAATCAGATGACAGTGGGGATGGCCAATCATAGGTTAGCAAGAAATGGCAGAGCCAATGGATGATCTTGTAGGCATTCTAAGGCCAAACAGGCTTCAACTTGAGCAGTCATTTTCCGCTTGGTCCTAGTGCTTGACCTGTCTCCATTTAATATAGCATATTGTTTTTAGATGATAAAAACTAAAGGGGACCAAAACTGCCTTTTAAAAAGTGCAGGTGAAATTACGACCATGCACTTACCTTCTCAAACTTGTCAAGGAATGCTAAATTTGCTAATGTGATTTCAGATGTACTGTTACCTATAAAATAGACACAATTAGCATTCATCTTGCAGTCTTCATTTTGGGTGTACATTTGCCCATATCAACAGAAAAGTGTCATACCTTTTCACAAACCACTTATTCTAGTCTATTGGAGATTACTCAACAACTCAACACAGAGTGAGGCAAGTATGTGGGGCTGTAGATGTGCAGTTAGCAGGATGTTAATTGGTGGAGTATAAGCTTTCATTACTTATTAATACATTGGCCTTGTAGCTCCAGTGCAAAACTAAAGAAGCAAGCTCAAGACACCAAATGTGTAAATGTGATTGCTCAAATAACTATTCCTTTAAATGCTCCCAAAGACTAGCTCTTTGTTCCTGGTCTTCAGTCTCAATAGAAGCCATCAAAGCTAGCAAATCACTAATCGGGCTCATCTCAAACATCATTCTTAGATATTGGCATCCACTCGTAGTCACTTTGGCTGCACCTTATTCCTCAGTAGCCAGCCTCGCGGAACGCCAACATCATTGAGAGACTGTTTCACACATTGCCAGGATTTTATGGGTAACAAGAGACAAATATAACATGCTGGAGATGTGTTTGGAGGACAAGAGAAGAACATTTGATGTCCAGACCCACTGCTAAGACCTCACAGCTCGTCGCTAGGTTCTCAGAAGCCTGACTGAGCGTATATGTTGGGTGGTAATGGTGATGTTTTTCAGCTGTTTCTCACTAATTCTTCACAGCTTACTTTCTGAAGGTGTAAGGTGGTTTCAGTTGTAGGGCAAAAGTGTCATGCCTTAGAAATGAAGAGAAGGTGGTGGAAGATGAGGTGAATGCTGAGATGCTAAACCTCATCAAAAGCGTGAAGAAAGTCAGGCCTTCATCAGCACACACCTCACACTCTCCTCAAGAACATCAAATCTCCTCTGGCTTTGCTCTCAGCCTGGAGAAGTTTGCTTCCACTGTAAATATTTGAAAGATCAGGTTTCGGTCACCAAATCCCCCCAGGCTATCCCAAGAGAGAAGGAAAATTCCTTTCAGTTTTGGTCAAGATGCTTTTCCCTCTTTTCTTCTTCTCTCCACCACCTCCACCAAAATGACCTTTCCTTCTGCATCTCCAATACACAGTGTATCTTCTGTTAATGACTATCTTACATTCCAACAATGTTGACGCAACAAAAAGCAACAATATGGCATGAGCATCTAAACCAGTCTCAGATCTCCAAGATGCTTTTGTCTGGTTACCTGCTTTGAGATTTTATCTGCAATTCTGAGTTCTCAATCATTATTTTATCTGATTTTTTTAGCTTTCTACAGTTGGTTTAGCATCATCTACAGCATGGTTTTTCAACCAAAACAAGATTGTGGAGAAGGAATGAAAACATGCACATTAACTTGCACTTGTGTGGACTTTGCATTACAGCAGCAGTACAACTCAAACTGCCTGGTTAGTCTAGCTGACATTAGATTCTGCTGTTGAAATGTTTTTTTGTTTGATGGATACTGTAAATGGCATTGAAAACATGCATTTTTATATATAAACAACAGTACATTCTGCAGTCTGCTGTTGTAGCTACAAGTCACTAAGTTGCAAGTAACAAGTAAGTACCAAGTCTTGACAGTCAAGTCCCGAGTCAAGTCCCAAGTCAATACAAGTGAGTCTCGAGTCAAGTCCCAAGTCTTAAACTATGAGTCCTAGTCAAGTCATAAGATGTAACGACATGTCAATATTAAACACATTTATTTAAAATATTTATTAAATATTATTTCATATTTAACATTTACTCTAAATCTATATGTTCAGATCCCATTCCAATCAGTCATCTAATACTAGTAAGTCTACCACAATGCTCTTCACACTCAGTTGTTTGGTTTGTTTGTTCGAGTTGGACTCGAGTCCAAGTCATGTGACTTGAGTCCACATGTCTGGTAGCTACACTGCTAGTTAATTCATATTACACATGACGACTGTGAAATGCATATAAATGCAGCAATATGCAGCATCATTAGCATTCAACAGTTGTTTCACAGCACAGTAAACAGCTAAAAGTTCTTGTTAGATACACAGAATGAACTGGAAGTATGCAAGAATGTTTATTTACCGAACAATATAAAAAGGCTAATAAAAATTGGCTAAAAAAAATCTGCCACCAGTTAGTTTGGCTGTAAAAAATGGGTCTCACTATAATTGGACATAACTACCGCTAATAGATAATCTACGGATGTTCACATTATTTACAAATACATTGCAACTCAGTTGATACTTAACAGAGTTAGGATTAGGACCAGGTTAGGTTTATAAAGTAAAGTTAAACATTTACAAAATATCAAAAATGGCCTATCTGCCCATCCATGTATGGCTGAAGAACATCTGGAACTTTGTTCAATGTTGTTCACAAGATATCCTCTACTTTTTCTGAACAAGAAATTCTTGTTAGTTTTTATTGTATCTATGTGTATTTGAATGCATTCTGTAAGATATGATTTTTTGCAAGTAAAAGTACACTTATTCCAGGAAGAATGGTTTTAAAATAACAGGTACATTTGACTAAAACCTTTGCACAGTACTATACATTTGCAGTACTGTGCAGTCACTTCTTTATCTCTTCTTGTTGAATAGTGATATTTAAATTCTGATCCTTTCACCTGTTGTAGCTGTGATATGATCGTGGTCAGATTTATAGTAGCAAATTGAAGTTGACCCCCTTTTAGTCTCATAAGCCAGGATTTGTCTTTGGGTCCTAATGGAGCCGACTTCTAAATGGGAGACAATTTTTACATGCCTACCCGGTCAGCACAGGAAAAGGGGTAAAGGGGGCAGCCTCTAATGGGTCTTTCAGAGAAATGTGATTGATACTGTCTCTCTTTTCCACTCTCACTTTCCTTTTCTCTCTCTATCAAGCACAAGCGTGACCGCTCTTTCATCAGCCAGAGAGTTCAGGCCTTGGCCAAGTCATCAGACAAGCTTTACAGAGCATAGTCAGTTAAATATAGAGTCTGAGGTACAGAAGCCAGGCCCAACAGACAAAGGAGAGAGAGAGGGAGAGAGAGAGGTAGAGAGAGAGAGAGAGAGAGAGAGAGAGAGAGAGAGAGAGAGAGAGAGAGAGAGAGAGAGAGAGAGAGACATACAGTAGCTATTTACAGTTACTGCTGCCTAGGCATATAAATATGGTCTGAGTCAAGGTGAAGATGGATGGTGCAAAAACTGTTTCAGTTTGTCAGTGATTTGAGACTGGGACAGAGGTTTGCCTTCCAACAGGACAATGACCCAAAGCATACTGCTAAAGCAACACTTGGGTGGTTTAAGGGAAAATGTGTAAATGTATTGGAATGGCCTAATCAAAGCCCAGACCTTAATACAATTGAGAATTTGTGGTCAGACTTGAATATCACTGTTCACCAGCAAAACTATCTATCTTGAAGAAGCTGGAACAGTTTTGCTTGGAGGAATGGGCAAAAATCCCAGTGGCAAGATGTGGTAAGCTCATAGAGATTTATCCAAAGTGACTTGCAGCTGTAATTGCAGCAAAAGGTGGCTCTACGTATAGTAATGTCTTTAGGGGGTTGAATAGTTATGTATACTGAAGTTTTATGTGATTTTGTCCTCTTTGTTGTTTGCTTCACAATTAAAAGAAAATCAAGTTTTCAAAGTGGTAGGCATGTTCTGAAAATGAAATGATGCGAACCATCAAATAATCCATTTGAATTCCAGATTGTGAGGTAGCAAAACATGAAAAATGCCAAGGGTGTGAAAAATTTCACTGTTAGCAACAGTAACCTTGCAGCTCCAGTTCTGTGCTAAGCAAAATATTTAAACAATGTAAACTATCAAATTTTATATACATGTAAAGTGACATTGCATTTTTTTTTTTTTTTAGTTTTGTTTCACGGCTTCATTAATCAGAAATCCAGAATCTGATATTTTTTTGGGAATATTTCATTTTGAGTTACTATTTTGCATTTCAAATTACTATTCAATCAAAACAAACAAAAATGAACTTGACATGAACCAAGTGTAAAATATGACAATTTACATTTTTAAAGTTTAATTGTAAACACAAATGAACCTTTTCGTGATGTTCTAATTTTGGGAGATGCACTAGTAGCTGTACATCTGAAAAAAAAGATAGTTGCTTTACTATGCCCTGCATATTACACTGTGGCCATTTATGAATTTTTATGCTTAGAGCCAAAATGTTCTCCAAACTATTGTGAAATAAATTCTCAGACATCAGGTATTCTATTAATAAATATTTAATGTAAAAACTTTTTGTGAAAAAGCTTTTAGAGGCTAATCTTTATATGTGTCCTTCCTATCGCCATCACTGAACAATTCTGACTCTGCGAGGTCCTCTAGAACAAAACATTTCCCATCAAACCACTGTGACTTTGTATGCAAAAAAGAATTCCCTTTTAACTACAACGTGCTATAGAAATGAATGCAAATTCATTTGCAGTTGATGGAACATTAATATAAAAATTTTTGTTATTATGCTAGCATAACTGAATGTGGGTCTAGCATTTGCACAACTCATTTACGCCTTGAACAGGACTGTGGTTCACCATTAATGCTCAGTCACACGTGTTTGGGTTATCAAGCACATTAGCCTGACTATTGAGCCTGCATTCTTGCAAGCCTAGCCACATGCTAAACAGCAGGCCCTGCTCAATAGGCTAAAGGAAGTGGCTAAACCCCTGTTTACTTAAAGTTTTAACTTGCTCAAGAAGGGCTGGCACAGCCATTCAGTGCCTCCATCCTCGCACACACCAACGCTCCGTGCCTCCTAATCGACTTTAGCGAGGAAAATCCCTTCTTTTTTCCACATAGCATCCATAAATCACCATGCTGCAAACTAGCAAGAATAGCATGCATGGGAAAAGAAATTATAGATGCTGTTTGAAAGCATGGAGTAGGTCTGCAGAGACAATCTGTGCAAAATTAAATCAGATTTAACTCAATTACGGTACTTTTTAGCTTTTTTTCTTTGTCACTCAAGCTAGGCCAAAAGTGCTGAACTATGGGGCTAGGCTAATTCATATTAGCGCTGATTCACATGACGTTCTACTGTTACAATGCTGCTTGGGTTTGTTGTTCTCACAGCTGTCAGGGTCACCAGAGGCTGTAGTGTTAATGCCATGTTTTGGGGAATAGTTAATCTTCCTCTGGGAGATGGCTGATGGATGGTGGCTTCGGAGCAATGGGTTTCTTGTGAACTTGGACACAGGGCTCTGTCTGCAGTCTCTTAAGTCGGGACCTTTTGCTGCCAGTGACCTCTAGACCAATTCTTTAACAGCAGGCTGATAGCCCACATGCTTCCATAAGTCTTCCTGTGATGTGTTTTGAGGACTGAGAATTGCAGAAATGTAGTAGTGGGGAAGCTCATGTATATACCTTTTTAAATACAGTTCCAAATTTTACAATAATCTTTTTTCAGTGCAGGAATATATTACTGACAGAGTAATATTAATACAAAAATGCAGGAATGATGAACAGTTATAAATTATTCTACAACAACTGAGAAAGCTTTACAGCATCAAGAGTGAACTTACAATAATATCATATCCAGGAATCAAAATCATACTCAACACAATGACAGGAATCTGATGCCAAGAAATTACTATAGATAGTAATAGACTCACTGATGAGTGTTTGTTTTTTAATATACATAAAAAACAAGTGTTTCTTAAATCCCATTGGGATTGGATTAAATGTGCATGGTGTCCAGTGGTAGTTCCTCCTTTTTACATTATCTTCTTTGTGGTTTTTATTGATATCTGGATCCACCATGTATGTGTTTTTCATCCTTATCCCCTGAGAAAAATACAGGCTGAATTACCTGTTTTTTAGTTTACTCAGAGCTCATGTGATAATTTTAGTTCTGTCCAGATGACTGATTTTCCAGATAGATGTCATCTCACATTTCAAAATAAAGATTTTTGGACAATTCTACATGCCATATTTAATCTCCATATGATCTATATGATTAGAGCTACACTGTATTAAAGTGACAATTGAGTTCAAACTTTTGAACCTTACTGTATGAAATGGCAGCTCACTTTTATTATTATGCTTTTATAATCTCTTATTGGGATTGCTTGAAAAACATAACTATAGTATCCAATTTCACTGAACACAGCTGCAGGCAGTTCTGTTTAAACATTCTCCTGGTTTACTTTCACCTGCCAGTTCCATTCACTAGATGTAAGAAGAGCCAAAGATACCATATCACTTACGTCAGGACCTGCTATTAATATAGACATTACACTTTTTTTTCAGAAACCATTTCTGAAGTGTGCAATTGGAAAATAGCCCTAGATTTAGATTGCAGTAAATTCGCTAGCTATGGCATGTTCAAAGAACCTATTTATATATACTTACTTATAGCCATGTTACAAATGATTAACAAGAAGACATAAAAAATGACTAAAAAGATATGTTGGCTAGTTATCGTTCTGCAGAAACACACCAGCTGAAGGGCTTAACCTAATCTTATCACTAAATCTTATCACTAAATCTTATCACTAAATCCATGGTTGTATTGTATTGATGCTACAACAAATATGTATTTCGATGAAACTCCAGTCAACACAATTGCTGATAATAGCAATAGCTATGTTTACATGCACATCATAGACAGACTTTAGTCCTATTTGAATTGATTTAAATTTACTGGGTGTCCAGGGAAAATTTCCTCTTTTAAAAGTGCTTCCATGCTGGTGTGAAGTGACAATATGTATTTTCTGGAAAAAAAAAATGGTCATCTTCAGCCTTACACCGCTGCAGAATGACTTTGACTTTTTAGTCCTATCTAAATACACATCTTTGTGATTTCCCAGCTAGAAGTTGTTTTGTAACAATATTAAATCACTGTTTCTTGTCATATTTAGTCTCCTAGCACATGTATCCACCAAATACCCTCGCCTGGGGAAGCATTAGTAGTGTTTGCATAAAATAGAAATTGCAAAGAAATTAGAAAGTTGCATATCTTGCTCTAACTATATTACAATCTACAATTGAGAGTTTTATCACTGATGTTGTGTAAAATGTATGATTACAGACATTCTCACAATGAACTAATCCAGTCCTAGCAGGACTTAAGAAAGCAGTTTGAGCCAAGATATTTACAAGCACTTTGTAAAAGTCTTATCCATTTATATTCCAGTTTATGTGCATATTAACAGAGAAACACCCCCTTCATGAAGCACCAAAGTTTATTCAAGATCAGCTTTCCCTTCTTCACTTTGTGTAAATAACTCATTTATGCCTTTTCTGACAAAATAAAGAATGTAAAAAATTGTGGCTCTTTTACGATGATAATACAAGTAAGACCATATCAAAAAAGCTGCAAAATATTGTAAAGTTCTGTGTTTGAATCAGTGGAATTATCCAAGGATTTACATCCAACTCTATATACATAATCCAGTCTGGACCACATGACCTAATCAGGCTAAGCTACGATCAGCTAAGGTCTTACTTAGACTATGACAATCAAATAGTGCTGTTACTATAATCTTAAAAATATATAAATATATAAAGGGAATAATAGATGTAGATATAAACAGAGTTTTCATAAGACTTTAGGTTAATATATAGATAGATGTACCAGGACAGGGCGACAGTCCATTGCTGGGTGACACACACACACACACACACACACACACCTACATACACACATGCACCTACGGACAATTTTAGATTATTACTCATTTCACCTGACCTCCATGTTTTTGGACTGTAGGAGGAAACCGGAGACCCCGGAGGAAACCCACGCAGGCACAGAATTATATACATACATTGCAGAAATAATATATGTATTATACATTAGAGTAGGGCAATTTTTACCTAACTGGCATATGATTATATCTTTTTTCTACATTTTTATTTACATTTTCTTTTATGCTTTTTTAATGACTGTTACATTAATTGGTATTACTATTTTTTGCAAATTTGCTGCTCACCCTCCTCTAACTCACCTGGTCAACACTGATAATGAATAACAACATCATCGATCAGCCCAAGCCTATTCTACATTATATGCTATCTACAGACAATACACTATAGACCCAAATCAAGATTAGACCTAAAACTAAATAATAACCATTAACCATTACAATTATGTCTAAGACTAGACCATATTCATGCATGTGAAAATAACTTTACATGTTCTGGCAAATGAAATTTCCAGCCCATTATAGGTATTTTCTCAAAAATAGGATGAAACATCAATAAAAATATGTATTTCTGACTATTGTATCAATTGTAATAAAATAGGCTAATAATAATGTAAAAAGAATAGTGATGTAAACAGATCAAGGACATCTCCACGAGATCAAGATCATTTTAGGCTTCTTTTGTGTCAATGTACTGCTTTATGTAAATTGAAAAAAGTTGGCTGAAGAGTGAACAACCATATTATATCACTTGTGCAATATGAAGAAGAGATTAGAAGACTCTGTCATCAAATCTAAACTGTTACACACTATTTTAAACACTCTTATACATTACAGCTGTATAAGACCTCCATTAGGACAGCTGCAGAATGCTGATCTATGGGTTTCTTTCATTAGTGAAGGCTACATGTGTTTCTGGCCAAAACAACATAGTTCTCATTGTCATCAGAAAGCAGCTTGCCCTGATTTGCTTTGACATCATAGAGGTGTTGGAAGAGCTGATACAGTAAGGAGATCTGGCAAGCAGTTCGCTTCTTCATGGCGATAAAGCAAGATCCTGGTGTTTCAAATGAAAGTGATGCTTGACAAGGCTTTGGCAAGAGCACTGGGAGCTAATGCAGCTAAAGACCAGTTATGTTAAAGGACGGACAAATAGCTTTTATTTAGTTTTGCAACTGGGATCTATACTGGAGTTGTGCATCATCCTGCAGTTGCTGTCATGGCCATATTAGGAAGTCAAACTCTAGAGTCAAAGTATTTGTTCTCTATGGAACTGTTTTTTTTTTTTTTTGTTTTGTTTTTTAATCATCACTATCTCAGCTTGTGGTAAACAAAAATTTTTCATCTTGAGTGCATTTTCTCCTTAATGTTACTGGATTTGAATTATGATATTGTTTAACATTGAAATTATGTTGCATGAAAGTATGTGTACTGTTACACTTCAACAATGCTATATACTGTGGTAACCCTACTTACGAGCATCCCTACTAACGAGTATTCCAGGTAACGAGTCGAGATCTCGGAATATTTTTGTTTCAGGTAACGAGTAAAATTCCAAGTATTTCTTCAAGCATGCCAACCACTAGGGGCGCGGCGGTCGTCGCATCCCCTAGATGCTACCGTAGAAGAAGAGGTCAGTCATAACCTTTGACCGCTGTCCAGTAAAAGTGAAAGTGCTAGTGAAAGCGACGCTAAGGTAGCAAAAGGTAGTGAACAAGAAAGTTAGATCATTTTTACTTTTACTTTTCATATCATAAGTGTAACCATGCCATACACTTACGCCTGTCCTCCTCTCCTCCTTAGCTGCCAGTCTACACGAGCGTCGTCGTCATCTCGTATATGTTTTTAAAAACCCATATAAACACATTATTTAGCATATTAAAGTATACTGTATTATTGGCCGGCTGACACGGATTAATCAGTTTTACATGTATTCTTATGGGGAAAATGCATCCAGCTAACGAGCAAACCAGCTAACAAGCTCGGCTCCTGCATGGATTAAACTCGCAAGTAGGGTTACCACTGTATACAACAACTTAATGAATTGATAATATACTACTGCAAAAGTATTGTATTTAAGCTTGCTGATTTGTGGCCTTTTGGTGAGATCACCATTTTTTTTTTCTTTTTCTTTGCCAAGTACATTTTTCATCTCTTTGATGAATCTGAATTCCATTCTCAACATTAGCTGTCTCCAGAAAATTCTTCTTATATGTGCAGAATGAAAATTATTGCACTGCATAAACCTATAATTTTGAGGGCCATGTGTCACTAAGCTCAGAATAACTCCAAATAAGCCACAAAGCAAGCACAATCATAAACACTACTGTGCTGAGCAAGAGGGCTTTGCTTCAGCACAAAGTCACATTGTGATAACATTAGTGCAATCTGGCCTGCAACATGAAGCACAATGTGAGTGCAGACCAGCAGGGGAGTGGGGAAGTGGGACAGTCATTCCTCAAGTAAAGTACAAGAAAATTTAAACTACTGAGATTATGACCTTAGTGGTATAAAATGTCATAATTTGACCATTTAGCAACCTTGAGATTCAGATAATTCAGTGATAAAAACAAATGACATACAACAAAATGTATTGATATGTATTTTTTTATCATTTCTAGTGCTAAAACTATTAAAGTTCCCAATATAGGCTTGACACGATCTACATAATTACAGTTTATTGACTTGTCATGCGCCACCCACAACTATAAGTTTCCGTGTTAGCCAAACTATATATAGCATTGCAACCTAATATACAAATGTTTGTTTCTCATTTAAAATGCTACACCTACAGGTTGGACTCATAAAATTTGAAAATAACATGTGACAATGTTGAGCTGTGTGCTTTTTTGCTATTTTTTTGTGAAGCTTGTCTAACCTAGAAACAGTTGCTATGAAAGAACACAACTGAACACTGGAAAGGCCAATTATGGTAATTAACAATTTCCTTCAAGGCTAGATATTGATATTTGGTAACACTTTGTGCTGGATATGATTAAACTGTCAGTGTATTTAATGTACCTGAAAGCATGACCATGTATTTTAAAACACTAGACAACACTGGATTTCATTATTTTGTATAAACAGTAACCATGTGTTATCCATTGTGGATCCAAAATTACTCTCACATCCAGCTTTCAATCTAAAATGGATAATTGTGCCTTTTACAAACAATAATGTGTGCTTCTGACTGGAGCTGTCAAGAGATTTTTGTAAAGGATTCTAGCTTGGAATTCAGCCATATCTACTAATTCCATTGCTGACTGGCCGTCATCCCTTCACATAAAGAATAGATGCTTAAGACTGGATAGGAAAACAAAGTTTGACTGCTTATAATTCACTAATAGTGGAAACTCTTCTCTAGGGAAGACATGCAGTACAGTTTCACCATTTCCAGAGTGGATTATGTCAGGCATTACTAATATAAAAGGTTTCTTACTGAATTTACAAGCTTCAAATTCTGATAACTGATATAATGTATTGGTTGATAAAATTTGGCATATAAAATATTAATTTTATATCCCAGTGGTGTTAGTTAAACAATGCTTTACTAATATAATTACAGATTCTCAGTGGTGGGGAGTCTCCAAAAGAGTCAATACTTCAACTCAACGATGCCAGAGAGTTGGTGTTGACCATTGATTCTGAGGGTTGAAGTGCTAGGATACCTGTCAACTGTTATGTTTTCCGTCCTGTTTATGTTACTGTTAGCTGTAAGGAACGTGGACGAAATTTTGATTTCAGAGGTGGGGGGGACACAACTGGCATAATGGGGTGGCACAAATTCAAAATATGTATAAAAAAGTCAGCCTAGAGGCTTTTAAATACAACGTTGTCATAGGCAGAAATTTCATAGACACAATTACGCAAAAAAGAAACTTCTTAATAAAACTCAAATTCTTTCAGTTCACTGTGTTTTCTAGTAGTTCTATTTTTTTATTGTCACCTTTTAAAGCATGTAGCATAAAATTATCACACAATTCTGTGTTTCACCTTGTTAGTCAACTTCACTCCAGCTCATTATCACCAATTTGACACTTATTTTTGGACTGTATGGTCAATAGACCTCATTTACATAAAATTATACCTCATTTTTAGTAAAAAAAATCTGAAATTCTGAATTATTTTGACAATAGTTACACTTAGAGGCATGTAAATGGATGTCTTATCACAGACTGATATATGTGAAAATGAAATTAAATAATTTCAAATGTTTGGACAACCACCCAGTGGTCTGTCTAGCTGACATGACCTAGGCAGAACAACGGTTGCAGTTTGTGTAACGCTCTGGTAGAATGCACCCTTAAGTGTACCTCCTGATGGGGTTAAACACCAGTTTACAACCAGATGGAGTGACAGCGGGGATGGTCTATCACACGTTAGCAAGTAATGGCACAGCCAATAGATGAGCTTGTAGGCAGTCTAAAGGGAAACAGGCTTCAGCTTGAGCTGCCATTTTCTGCGTGGTCTTAGTGCATTTAATATCAATCAATCAATCAATCAAAATTTATTTATATAGCGCTTTTTACAATGGACATTGTCACAAAGCAGCTTTACATAATCAGTATCAGACATTTTGATTCTAAGCCCAATGTGAGCAAGCCGAGGCAACAGTGGCAAGGAAAAACTGTATATTAAACTGTATATTAATACAGCTCAACATTGTTTTTGGATGGTAAAAACTGCAGGGAACCAAAACTGCCTTTTGAAAAAGTGAAGGGGACATGCACCCCCCAAATTACATCTGTGGTAAGGAATATATCTACACTTTCATAGGTAATCAGGCAAAGAAGACCACAAGGACACATTTAAAGGAAAAACCTTAGGCAGAAGTCTTTAAACCACTGTAAGTTCAATGAAGTTGAAGGTGATCACTTGATGGATTTGATTAACAATTTGGGTTTATTGGGCTTGCATTGTGAATGAAGCCATATGTGCTTTCACATATATTTAGTATGGTTTGTGTATAACTTCATATTCACCCACATTGTGACAGCAAACAATGAGGGTTCTGCTATTTTGATGAGAATTTTTTCACTGCATCTGCTGGACATCAGTGACAGCCAACTGATATATCAATCAAGACCTAATTCAGTATGCCATAACTTATTTTCAGTGAACTCAGTAAAAGAACTTACATTTTACACAATTTTTCACCACATAACAAACTAGTTAAAGGTTATTTACACATAACGTAATTTTATATTCACCATATTTTCAAGAGTGTAAGACTTAATATGGTCATCAAGTTCATGCAGGTTTCCAAAATGTGACCACAAAGTGACAAAAACAACAAAAGTGGACAAGCATTACTTGTATATCAAGGTTAGTAGTCTGTCTGAGTAGATTTTGTTGTGTCACAAACTCAAAAAATGAGGGAGTGATTATGAAGTGGTGGACGGGTTAGGAATGTGTGTCCACAGGGCAGACAGCCTATTGCAAGGTTGAGGGCCAAGGGCTCAGGGTTAACACCCAAACAGCAGGTGAGCTGGAGAACTGTCTGAAACAATTCAGATCTGAGAACAAACCATGCAAAAGAGAAGAGAAAAAAGAAAAAGAAAGACTGGAAGGGATATGCAGAAATGTCTTAATTCAGACATACACATCATCTACACATGAAGAAAATACTGTATACAGTCACTGTTGTAACAAAGCTCCAATATCCTAAATTGTAGCTGAACCTGAGAAGGACAAACCTTAAATTTCAATGTAGGTCATGTAAAACTCCCAAAATTTCTTATAGTTTGGGTATATTTTCTAAAATTTCCCTTCATAAAATGTTTATTTATTTATTGTGTGTATGTCTGTGTTAACATTCTGTACTCATGCTAAAGTTTAGTTTCAGAATTATTTGTGCAACTTTGGTAAAACTACATCATCTTCAGAGAACACATTTCTGTACATTACACTATTACACATTATCATAAAATGTTATATATTGTATGTGTATTATTTCTAATGTGTTAAATTAAAATCTGTAGAAAATGCCTTAATTTAAGTCTCTGTAGAGGATCTGTTAACCTCTTAAACAAACAGAACTGAGCACTGAGTTTTTGTCCTGGCAAAGATTGACCTCTTGTGATATAAATCTGACCTGCAATAATGTACTTACATAATGTCCCTTTAGTGCTGTGCAGCCAAAAATGATTTATGGGATTAAAAAGCCCTATTTTTTGTGTTCAGCAGTAAATTGTAAGCAAGTTAACTAAGAAGGAAATAAATTGTGCCTGGATTACAGTTATGTATTTAAAAAATCCTAAAGCAAAGACCAATAGGGTATAAATTAAAATGCATATATAGGAGTGTGGCAGGTAGTGCATAAAGAATACAAACTAAAGACCTGCCGCAACCAGGATTAGAACCTGCACAGCAGAGAATGCAAAGTACAGTACACTGTCAAAATACCAGTTGCACAACTGAGGCTGTGGCATATAAGAAGTGGCTGGCTTCACACACACCCACACACCCACACACTCAGCTCAGCTCAGGTATGTTTTGGGAATAGGCCACACCCTCTTCCAGGTACACCACCACTATGAGTTAACATTAGGAAACAATTACATCAATCAAACACACAAGCATAAAATTAGAGCTGGACCCTCTAGCAGCAGAAGACTGCATGGTGTGTCATAAAACACATTTTCAGTTCATTTGAAGGTTCTTTTACAGAAAACATCAATATTTTGCCTTTATTTCATGTAATTGCTGTATAAAACAAAAAACTAAAATCAAAATAAATGGATTTCATTCCAGTGAATTCTGGTTTACTTCTATTGGTCCATTCATGATGAATTTATCACACAATGCATTTATAAGTGTGGATTAAAGCCTGGCAATACATTCCCTCAGCTGTGCTTATTTTCTTCCTCATACTTTAGTGTTGATGTAATTTATTTTGTTCATATGGAAATGACGTAGGCATTTGGATGGAGTATGTTGTATTTTGGTATACTCAGACTGTGGGTGCTACAATAAACCCGTTGAACCCGTCTGATATTTGTGGAGGCCCAGTGAAAGAACTGCACAGAAACAAAGCCAGCCACGGGTTAACACATTATCTACTAATTACCCACACATCTCCTACATGACGGGAGCCTTTCTGAGCAGCACGGTAGGGAGAAAAGGGGACAAAAGGCAACAGCACACAAAACAAAGCTAGCTTGCTCAGTAGTAGTACCACAAATGTTTAAATGTTCATCTCGTTCTGTAATGTATATAATACTTCAGTTAATTTCCTCAAACCCTGTGTATACAGTCATATGCAAAAGTCTGTACTTATGTTAACCTATAGTACTATTTGAAACTAGTGGGATGCTTAGATATAAGAAGGAGTCCTGAAACTTCTTTATCTGGAGCTCTGCTGTGTCTGATGCAATCATGCCAGCATTATACACACTAACACACCACCACCACATCTGTGTCACTGCAGTGCTGAGAATGATCTACCACCCAAATAATGCCTGCTCTGTGGTGGTTCTGGCCTTTGAAGAACAAGGTGAAAGAAGACTAACAGAGTATGCAGAGAAACAGATAAACTACAGTCTATAATAGAACCATGAATTGGTGAAATGGACAGCTGATAAAATGGACAGTGAATGTAGCTACAAGTGGTGTTAATGTTATGGCTAATTGTTATAATTGTACACATACTTTATTATACACAAAACAGTTTGTAATGATTGCATCCCCCCCTCCATATGCATCCCCATCCCGTCAAGTGTCTGGTATGGTAACCTCTTGTAAGCAGCCCACTTCCAACAATGTAACATAGGCATGCTTGAGGAATGATGCTAGCAAAATAATAATTTTGTTAATGAAAATGATGAACTATAAGAACCAGGTAGCCTTAAAGAAGCCCAGCCTTTGCATATGATGGTAGTTCATATCTGCTGAACTTCTCATGTTAATCTATCATAAAGATTTGGTGCTCATAAATAAGCAAACAGTATGTCCTGTGTCCTAATGCTTATGCATGATTGCAGCCATTTAGGGATTATCCTAAATAACTGGTGTGGTTTGCAGTGTAAACACTTGCGTGTGTTTGGTTTAGAATGTCTAATCCAAACCAAAGTACTTTGCTTTGGTATTTGATGTACTTAGATGCATATTCCAATTGATGCAAGATGCTAGTCATAAATCATGTAGTTTCTCGTTAACGTGAGGCATGTGATGTGTGCTCACACACAAACATGTATTTCCATCTTTCTGAGGTGTCCTTCTGTACTCTCTGCATGGTCACAAAATACTATAACTGCAGGCAAATGCCCCACGGTTTTTCAAATGTACACTTTAAACATACAATGAGATGGCACTGTGCAATAACATGCTCGTTTTGTTAACAATACTCATGTGTGGTGGTGCAACAGCACTAATGGTTTTTCAGCATTTGGCCCAGTTTATTCCTCATGGCATGGCTATGAGGCATTGCTGGTTTGCATTCAGACAAGAAAATGTTGCATTTCTAGTGACCTCTAGTGGATGTTTTTAGCCTACCATACCTCTACCGATTGGTAGAGATGGCACAATCACATTGTCTTAAGTTCAACACCTTCTTCAAGAAGATATACTAAACCAAATGGCTGAGCAGAATGTTAAATTGTTATGGGAATTGAATCTGTGAAAGTGAATGTAAAACTTTAAGGTAAACAACTGAACCTTAAAGACCAAGTCAAACCTCAAAGGGTATATTTAAATGGTTTCTACCATCTACTTATTCAGTTTTAACCTCCTCTAAAAGCTAACTTTAGCCTTTTTTTATTTAGAGTGCAGTTTTTGCAAAATAAAAAAGGCATTTGGCATTGTGAAGAGCAGCCAAATGTCCCAATCAAAACTGATGTTTTCATCTTGGGGCATGATGTCCTCATAAAGAGCTAAGCAGAGAAATACTTGTTTACTTACTTGTGACGACTCATAGGCTTGCCTGGGTTGTAGTGTGGGTTTGCTCCAGCCTTGTACAGATTGTATCTGTATGGGTGTCCATAGAAAGTTCCTTTGGCGTCCACTAAAGTCAGAATGAGTCCCAACAGAAGGGGCAACTGAATCGCCAAGAAGCTCATGTGTTTCATCTTTCAGCTGGCTGAGGCCAAACGCATAGAGCCAGAAAAGAGAGGGATGAAAGAAAGTGTGAAGTTTGTTTTTTCTTGTTAATTCCTGTGGATTCTCTCAGTTTCTGGAGGAGAACAGCTCCATTCGAAACATCTGCTGCACCGGCACCATCGCTGCCAACATCTGACAACTTCCAATAGAGCTTCAATAGAGCAGAGTGAAAGAGAGAGCGAGGGAGAGATGGAGAAAGCAGAAAACCAGCACTTTTATAAGCTTATATAGTTATAAAGCATTTAAAAGAATATACAGCACTTTAAAATATCCCCAAGCCCTGTTCTCAGAGCCAAAAAAACGTATAAAGTCAAAAGAAGTGAAGGAATGAGAGAGAGAGAGAACAGAGAAGAAGGTGGAGGAAAGAACAGGTACATACAGTGGAGCAGCAGTGTGATGTGTCTCTCTCTCAGTCAGCAGAGTGTGTGTGCGAGAGTGTGTGCATGTGTGTGAGTGTGTATCTGTTAGAGTCCCTCAGTAGGGGCTGGCAGCCAGAGCCCAATTTACATAGACCCTCCCTCTACAACATGGCCAAGAAATACACACCAACACGAGACCAGCTGAGGGGACAGAGGGCAAACAGTCCCCCTCCACCAAATCCCCCCACACCCCACACATACATCTACCTCTCATTCTGTCTTTTTCATTCTCTTTTCTTTCAAATTTCACTTTTCCCTGTCAATCTTTCTCATTTTTGGCAGTTTCTCTCTTTTTCTTCTATTTTGTTTTGTTCTCATTTCTCTCACACGTTTTTCTCATTTCTCTCTTTCCTTTTTCTCATTCATATCTCTCTCTTTCTCATTTCTTTTTCTCTCCCTCTCTGTTTATCTTATCTCTTTCTTTTGCTCATTTCTGCCTCACATACTTTCTTCTTCATCATCTTCCTCTCTTTCTTTATCTATGTGAAGTAAATTCACCCTACTCTCTCTCTCTCTCTCTACTAATTGGCAATTAAGTATCTAAAGTAACCTGCCCCTAACATAAGTGCACACACACCTTCACACACACACACACACATACACACACACACACACACACACACACGCACACCGCATACACACTTCCATACACTTTCACACCTTTATCATATTAGCTGTCCGTATGTTTCAGTTCATGCCTCTGAGTTGCAGTCAGCCTCAGATTTTCTCTTTTATTTCATCCATTCTGTCTTTTCCAAGCCACAGGATGTCCCCCAGTGGCCACTGTGAGGTTTGGCCCACAGCAGAGAGCATGCCGAAAAACCTTCCTTCTCCACTTTAGTCCCCCCTCCTCAAAGCCCACCAGGGCTGGAAAGAGTCCTGAAAATTCCTACTTAAGAGCTGCTACTGTAGCCATAAGTCACACTGATGGAAGTAAACACATTAATAAGAGAATTACTGAAGTCTGAGGAAATGAGTTGGTTACTGAAAAACTGCTTTGAGTTATTTTCTAAAATATTTTAGTAGGATGCATATGTTCTTTCTTGGTATGAAAGTCTTGGTAAATAGAACATGTGGACAGTGCATGGAGATGCTTTGGCATTCACACTACATATATAATGTGGTCACATGCATCTCTGACAATCTCTGACTGTGGTCTGAGTGATGGGATATCCCATTCACACTTGTGCTTTGTGCTGCCCACTTATGATCGGATTCAATCAGGATGCATGTTATTGCCACGTGTGAACAGGGCCTAAGCTTTAAGCCGGAGCTGTCCCCAGCTATCCATTTATAAATACATCATATAACTATAACTGTAAAAACAAAAGTATAACAGAAGTGTTCCACTGGGGTGCTGTAATCTGCCACTCTATTGCTTTTGTAATGTATCAGCTTCTGTTAACACATTTTTCTTATGTTAATAGATTGCCAGTTGAGATGGTTTTGAGGTTCCACTAAACCCTTTCCTGTTTACTTCCTGCAACATTTCCTGTAAATTCAGTGAAGTGAAAGGAGCTTTTGATCCATTATCTTACACCTTTAGCTAAATTTAGCTGGATAACAGGCATTCATATATGCACATATAGGCTATTATTATAAAGTAACTTTGTAAACTGCTGTCATGTTTGGACAAAAACTAAATATGTTATTAGAAATGAGTAAATGGATTGTGACTTAATTCTACTTCATAAATACAGCTACAATAAGAATTATCCTGAAGTACTTTAATAAGAACAGAGTAATTCATAAACTGCCAGCCTCCAGCTCTCTCTGTGTATTCCCACATCCATAAATCTCCTCCATCCCTCATGCCAGAGGTAAAACAGCTCAGGTTTGGGTTTCTCCAGTGTACACAACTCCTGCTGCAAAAGTCCTCTATCAACAGGATTTTTCAGACAGTGATCTTATCCAGACTGCAGTAAATACAGCCATGTGCAAAAATTTTTGCACCCCGGTTAAACTACGTTTTTTGTATTTCCTTTTTTTGTATTTTCTAAGTGAAATTAAATTAAGCCATCTTCTACAGAGAACAAACATCTACACATTTTAATGCATACTTACCCTGTATTACATTTAACAGAAAAAAAACTATAATGTGGCATGCAAAGCTTAAGACAAATTAAACATTTGATATTTGTTTCTAATGTAGTAAATTCACTAAAATTCATGGTTTTGGACCGAGAGAGGGCTAGAGGGTCCAGGCCCCCCATAAAAACACAGACACAAACAGAAAAGTAGGAAAAAGATCCCCATAAATGAAGCACCATTTTTCTTCTTTCTCCTCTCAAGACTGACACTGATGTTCTCCAAGACTATCACTGACTTTACCCCCAAGACTGACTGATGGACTGATATTCACTGGAGGGACTCCCATAAGCTTTCAAACCCTTCTCTCATTTGTAGAAAAAATGTCATATGTAAACTTGTCACCTCAATGGGGTTTTTTTCTTTCATTTTTGCTCATTTTTATCCCCTTCCCAATGTAGTAGTAGCCAGTTAGTCCATCCCCTCAGATAGGACTCTCCCCATCACTTTACAATGTTCCTGACGCTAGGAGGGTGAAGACATGCACAAGCCTCCTCCATTGCGTGTGATGCAGCCACCACCTCTTTTCTAACTACCGCTGATACACCGTCACTGGGGAGCCAACGCGCTCGGAGGAAAGCACAGGATTCCCAGCTCTGAATGGGAGTAGATGCCTGAGCCAGCAGACATGGCAATGTGAAAGTGATAGGGAGAGTGAAAGCACCATCTACCCACCCAGAGAGAGCACTGCCAAATTTTCTTGGGCCCCAGCTGTTGATGGCAAACAGCATTTCCGGGATTTGAACTCACAATCCTCTGGTCATAGTGTCAGCATCTTAGCCTGCTGAGCCACTTGGGGCCTGGATACCTTATATCTTAACAAGTAATTCAACCAGGAGTGCACAAAATTTCTAAATATGCCTACATTTTAAGCTACAGCAATACAGCAGTGAAACCTTTTCAATGTAGTACTTTAATTACAGCACAATTATTCTAATTTTTCCAAAGGTTAGAGAAGCAAGTTTGGGCCCAAATGGTCACTGATTTGATTGACTAAGCAGGCAGGAAAATGTGTGGGTGTGAATGATTGGCATGACTTGAACAATGCCAACTGTTCATGTATGTGTGTGTGCTTACTGGCCCCTATTATGTATATGAGCTAACACTGCTAGTGTGTGCACTAGTATCTGCATGTGCTCACCATCAAGGATGGTGTTTTAAACCCAGAGACAGTAAATTCCTCCAAAGGTGGTGAATAAAAAACTACTACTTTGGTTTTCATTCAGAGAAAGCGAGAAACAGGTGCAGCTAATGGTCATTCTGTGTTTGCATGGCCAACAATGGTATGCAACTTCTTACTTCTGTGAGAGGATCTTGTGGTTTACACGGTAACGTTTGTTTTGCATTCACACGTCACAGTCATAATCACAGAGGCTCAGTTTGTGAGGAGGATTTAAGGTGTCAATGCAGAAACAACCAGATAGAATATCCATAAAAGCACGTCCCTTTATCACAAAGCTTCAGTGAAAGTCATAAAGAATTCTGAAGTCTATTAGCATACATTTACAGTACACTCAAAGAATTTGATTCAAGCAACAATGTACATGTAAATGTACAACATAGTCTTTAATATTCAACTACGTGCCTTAAAGGTTATAATTTGTATCTTAACTGAACTTTGGTAGAAGTCTGGATTCAATACAACTTCAAATACATTAATTACAATAACATAATACAATTAGGTTCTCTAACTAAAGGTACTGAAGACGTACCCTTGATGGATTCACCCCAGTGACAAGAAAGGTACTGACCCAGTGATGGTCCAGTGTCTTTTATATGAAAGTGTAAAATTCTATGAGACATGAGATTGAAGCTAACTGATGAACCAAAGTGATGGACACTGAGGCCTTGTCCACACGTAGCCGGGTATTTGAATAAACGCATATATTTTTATGCATTTGGGCCTTTCGTCCACATGCAAACGCAGTTTTACACCAAAAACGAATGATTATGAAAACTCCGGCCAAAGTGGAGATTTTGAAAAACTCTGTTTTTGCGTTTGCGTGTGTACGTATGAAAACGGCGTTTTAGAGTCCAGAACATCACAATCTGCGACAAATAATGCTGTGATGTCATATGCGTGACCACTGTAATTGACTGCCTTGCTGTGGTAGGATGAACGCCATCAAAGATTTTTTCATTTTTATATTAATTCAAACACTCTTTGCGTGTTTGTTTTTACAAGTTCAGCTTCTCCAATACGTGGAGGAGCAAAGGAGAAGTTTTTTGTTACTTACTTTTCTGTTTTGAAGGATTCTGATTGGCTGACATGGGCGTTAGCTTTGTGTTACACTGCCATCTATGCGTTTGGCGTCTTTATGACAACACTCTACGGCATATTTCATGTGGATGAAAACTTTTCTTAAAACGATCTTGTGTGTATGATATTATTTTTGAAAATGATGTAGGGGAGATATTCGTTTTTAGAAATACCTGGCTACGTGTGGACTAGGCCTGAAACTAAACTTGGGATGTTTGGAGAGAAGTGATGCTAAATACTGGAGTTTAAAAATAAAGCTTGGAAATTAGTAATTAGCTTTAGAACTAAATTAATTTCTAAAATTAGGTTGAGTTATAATAAAAGCTAGAGTAACATAAAGAAGGTAGAGCTTTTAAACATAGGTCATAAGTAATGGGGTTATAGATAATTAATCAAGGTTTAACCTAAAATACCATTCGGAAGTATGTAAATAATGTTTCAATAATATAAAAAGTCTGTTTTGTGTATAAATGTAATGGAAAAGAAATTGAGTTTAGAGTTGAATAACAGAGGTTGGTGCTAGAAATTAAAGTTTTTAAATCAGGTTTGAGCTAAACATAGGCGATCAGAGCTATGTTTAAGCAAAATGAAAGTTGTGTATATGTAAAAGGTGGTGGTTGGAATAACAGTTGAAGCTAAATTATGGAGGCTGGATAATAAAAGTTGGAGGTAAGAGAAGCTAAGTAATGGGAGGTGAAGTCAAATGATGGATGTTGGAGCCGTGAAGCCCAGCTTGTGTTTTCCCTTCTTCACCTATTCTCCACTAATCACACTTAGAGAAGGTTCAGGTGACAGCAGATGACCGTTGGAGACGTGGTAAACAAGAAAAGGAAATCACGTTTCTTAAAAACGTGTCTTTTCTGGCCTGGGCAGCTCCTGGGGGAGCCATATTTTTTAGCCAGGCCAGAGATGATCACTGGCAGCTGCTCCCTTTATCCCAGTTACAGCATCTCCAGATGAGGAGAAAGAAAGGGCAGAGACCATGGTCCATTTTTTCTCCAAAGTAGGTTTGATTATTGGCAATTTGGAGCTAGGTCATTGACTTCTACCTTAATCTAATTCGTCTGCACTGAGAAGTACAAACAATGAGCTAAAGCTCTGAAATCAATTAAAAGTCCACTGTGCCATTGTTTAATGGAGTTTTGTGCTGTTTTTTTTTTTTTAATTTGGATTTCTCTTGTGGATCACTTTAATATGGAGGCTTGAATTCCTCTCTTATATGAACCATAGAACATCTGTAAATAGTTTAAGATAAGCACTCTTATCTATCTCACTAAATAGCTTCCATACACTGAAGGTAATCTTATATTTAGAAAAAAAAGCGTGGTTTAATTAACATATTTTTTGCTTTTGCTCACCTCATGAAAAACGTTAATACTTTACAGACATCAGAGCTTTTTGGGAGAAGCTGCAGCTCACATGTTTGCTGTTTTCTATCAGGGGTCTCTGGGGAGATGCTTAAAGTGAAGAATTTGATTTGCAGCAGGAGCCTTCAACTGCTGCCCAATTACAGTGCTGATTTGTCCACTGTTTTAACCACTCTGCCCAGTCAGCAGCTTCCTGTTAGCAAATCTACAACAAATCCAAAAGTCTCAAATCTAACTGCCTTTATTTAATAACCGGCTGTCTAACTGGGCCTGGACCTGGGCCATTAACAGCCATTAGATACGATCCCAGCACAAGCAGAGGGAACAATTTCATTCAACATTTATTTTCTTTTATATTTACTTTTCCTGAATGCTTCATTCTTTCTTTCTTTCCACTGAAGTCACTATTCCACAGTGGATGCTAGAAGAAGTAAAAGACCAAATTCAGTTCAGTCTTACTTAAATGGCCCATATCATGGAAAACCAAATGTTCCTTGCTTTTTTAAAATAAAAGTTTGACACTTAAACATTCAAAAAGCACATCTAATTCCCCAGTTCACACAGTCTGTATATGTAAACAATAATGTAATATGGCCCATTTATAAGTTGCTGTTTTCATGATGTCACAAAAGCCAAGACATTTACATACACACCAACCACTTATTTTTTCCACTGGTGGGACTGGAATCTAGTCCTTCCATTTGGATATTCATTACTTTCATATTTTCTAAGATCCACACAAAAGTATTGAGTCCTAGGACAAAAATGAAAAATGATGTTGATTTTTTTGCAGCAAACATTTACTGATTGAGTCCCAAACAAGTAGAATTGAGCATTAATTTCTGTCTTGCTAAAGATCGCCCTCTTGTGGCACAAAAACTGAATTGTAAGATGTACCTACATGATGTCCCTTCAGTGCTGTGCAGACAGAAAAAAAATTACAGTGGAGTTTCAAGAGGTTAATATTAAAAAGGTGGTATTTTTTCCATTTAATTAAGATGTATCAGACAATAGTTTGGACATTTTCATCCATCCATCCATTGGGTTAGTCCCCTACCCCCTCACTAGGCACAGGGCAAGGCATTACAGACTATTCTACCCAAGCCCAAGACAGGGCTGGACATTTTCAAATGACGGCAAATGTTTGGAGGATAGCTTTGATCTCTATACAACAACAGTGGCTAAAAATTCCCAGCTCAGGACTCTCGTTCTCTATTTCAGACCAGGTCCTTCTACTCACAGCTGATCTCCCCAGTGAAAAAAAACCCAAAGTGATGAGTGATGGCTTTTAATGAAAGCCTTGTTAGCCTAGCAGCTCTCAGCTCCCACACTGTAGCCACATCCGCTAACCCTGACCTCTGCTCTCTCTTATTATTACTTTCAATGCAGGCTGACTTTTTGTCATTTATTGAGTGTCGTTGTTAAAAACTGGCTTTCAGAAGACCAGAATGGAAGGATATAAGCTGTATAGCAGAAGGGTTGTTGGGCACATACTGAAAATGCTGACCTGATAAGTGACCTCTTTGCAGTAAAAGTGAAGAAAAGAAATGAGAGAATAACAGTGTTAAATATGGATTTCATAGACACGTGGATGCTTTCCCAGCTAAGGTATGGAGAGACTGTATAAATACCAGCCAGGCCACACATGCTTTCAATCAGGTTCAACCAAAGGGCCAGGGGCATGGACAGCACCTCTGGACCTGGCTTTGGACCATTTCACAACAAAATATGCCAACAGCGATAGTTTCAGAGAACTGACAAGCTTAAAATAAAATTTTGGGTTTTGTTTTTGTTTTTTTAGCATTTTGCCATCTCAAGAGGCCAATGGTCAGTGGTCTGACCTCAACATTTACATATTAAACCTTAGACATTAATATTTGACACTGGTTGTAAAATTTGATCTCTTTCTTTAACAAGTCTGAATGGACAGCAATAAATTACCACAGATTTTTACTGAATTCTGTTATTAGACGAGAGAGAGAGAGAGAGAGAGAGAGAGAGAGAGAGAGAGAGAGAGAGAGAGAATGTCTAGCAAGAAATAGCAATAATTTATTAGAATTAGAAACATTAGACATCGCTCATAATATTTATTCCATGTCAGAAATATGTAATGTATTGGCCTCTATGAGCCTCAGACTACACATAACATCCCAAAAAAACATCTTATCTCTTACTTGGGGGTCCGTCTGGACTGTAAACTGGACTGGAGCTGTTACACCCATACTGTATACAAGAAAGGCCAGAGCTGTGGAGGCTGAAGTATTTTGGTCTATGCACTAATCTGCTATGGACCTACCAGTCTGTGGTACCCGATGATATATTCTATGGCTGTGTGCTGGGCAGGTAATATCAACAAACAGTCTAGAAACAGATAGAACAAACCGACAGTACTGATCTCTGGTTACCTGAACAGGATCACACTTAGAGCCTGATACTGGTGAATTACCATTTTCACTTTTCACTTATAACTACAGTCTGTTCTCAAAACAAATGTTTGTTTTTGTTTCTTATGTGGTATGTGTATGTTTTGTGTTCTTCTATTTCTTTAATAAAGTCTAATCTACATACATACATACACATTATACTTATATAGTGCCTTTATAGACACCCAAGGATGCTTTACAATCAACACACTTCATATACACACAATCTGGCAAGAAGTGGCAGCCAGTCATGCACAGCATATTCTCAACCAGAACGACCGTGCACCTGGAGGACTGCATCGAGCACTAGGGGGATCACCCAGTACAGAGTGGTAACCATATCTGGGCATACATACATACACACACAGACATAGACATTCATATACACTCCAGGGTAATTTTAGAGTAGCCAATTCACCTGAACTCCATGTTTTTGGACTGTGGGAGGAAACCAGAGTCCCTGGAGGAAACCCATGTGAACATGGGGAGAACATGGAAACTCCACTCAGATGGGGACTCAAACCCAAGACTTCAGTGCTGAGAGGCAAACGTGCTAACAACTAAGCCATCATGCCACCCACGGTCTAGTCTAGTCTAATCTAATCAAAATCTAATCTAATCTAATCTAATCTAATCTAATCTAATCTAGTAGACCAATGTTTTATCTAGTCTAACAATGTTTTGCTCCTAACCTTCAGTGTTTGGCTATGGGAACATTATTCTCAGAATTCTGAATGTTCTTCAATTGTTCTGAATGTTCTTAAATTGCTCAAAGTCTTTCGTTTTCACCACTTTCCACAATGCATCATATTAGAACATTTCATCAATGTTACTTTCATCAATACTAACTTTTGCATAGCATTAGTCAAAGTTCTGGGAATGTTTCCTTCTCATTAGGAGCACTTAGTTCACACTTTTGTGGAATTACATATCTTGGCTAATGGACTACATTTGAGATAAGGGGGACATTGTGTACATTTTTGGCCAAACCATCCATTTAAAACAACTTTTCATTCACTGCTAAGCACGTTATATACAAAGCCTGAGAGCACACTGTGAGTGCCACTCTCTCCTGAGCGGAGGCTATTCTATCAGGCACTAAACACATTTCAAGTGGCATAAAAAACAACAAAGCAGCAGGAAGTCAGAGAGAGAGAGAGGTCTGTAGTAGGTTAAGTTTACTTCTCCACACAGATAAGGAATGTTTAGAAGCTGTGAGAAATACACAGGCTGCTCCTCAGACAGTCTGCAGCTGTATAGCTAACACAATAGCATCAGTCAGTCTTTCACTATTGGTCTCTGCCTTCTTATGACTAATTACTACAATGTTTGGTTTCCAGTGTGTGAGTCATGTTTGACTTGGAGCCCATAGAAGAGACACAGCATGGTGTGTATGTGTGTGTGCTCTGTATACACCAATTAGGTATAACATTAAACTATCTTCTTAATATCATCTAGATTCCTTCTGTGCCACCAACAGCTTTGATTCATTAAGGTATGGACTTTACAAGCATGTTTGAAGGTGTCATCTGGTGTCTGGCACCAATATATTAGCAGCAGATCATTTAAGTCCTGTATATTGCAAGATGTGGATTGGACTTTGTCCAGCACATCCCACAAACGCTTGTGCAGATTGAAATCTGGGGAATCTGGATGCCAAGTCAACACTATTTTTCATACTTCTCACACAATGGATACTCTTTGCAGGGTGGCATGGTGCATTATCCTGGTAAAAGATTAGGGAATGTTGTTGCCGTAAAGTGATGTACTTGATCTGTAACATTGTTTAGGTAGGTAGTACTGTATGAATCATAATAACATCCAAAACCCACTGTTTCCAAGCAGAACACTGCCCACAGAAACTCACTCTTCTCCAAGTAAGCACTTCTTAAAAACCCAGACATTCACATAATGTGAAAGAAAATGTGATTCATCAGGCTAGGCCACCTTTTTCCAGTGCTGCATGGTCCAGTTGTGATGCTCACATGTCCACTGTAGGTGCATTTGATGGTGAACAGAGGTCAGCATGTAATCAGAATTTGGTTCTTGGCATGCAGTGGTTAGTACTTACCAAAAGTGGTCTAAGAAAGGATAACCAGTGAACCAGATGCACAGGTGCTCAAAGCTATACGTATATGCAATATTAGGCAGGTTAGGTTATATATAGAACCATCTACAGCACATTCATCATCAATCTGAAGAACCCTTAAACCAGGAAAATAACCCTTTGAGTTTTTTGAGTGTTCATGGTTCTATTTAGAACCATTTTCTTTAATGAAGAACCCTTGAAGAACCATCTTTTTAAGAGTGTACACATACATATAGGCCTATATATAATGAGTTATACAAATGAAATAGAAAACATGCACATTTTTTGCCAAATAAAACAGTAATTATTGTTGTGGCATAGCTTTCGCACAGGACGTTATGTTTTTTCCCCAAAATGATAAATTCTATAAGAGGTTATTCTCTGTAGAAGATGTATTAGCTTTTCGCACTGAGAAAATCAATCAAACGTGTAATTTAACCAGAGGTGCACAAACTTTTGCAAGTGGCTGTATGTGGGTGGTCTCTAAATCACTTAGCACTACTCACACATCCCACCACACACACACTCGTAACACACAGTAAGTGAGAAGAGTGTGTAATCATGACAAGATTTAATCATCAGTAAGACAGTAAAATCCATCTTTAAGCCATGTTCAACACATACTGATCCATGTACGTACACTCTCCAACATAAATCAAACATCTGGTCAATATCTTATTTCATTTGGCTTTAGAGGGGGCTTATCTGGACATGGCCTGTACTTAATATACTGTTTAGTTTGATGATGTGTCAGCCATTTAGTTTGGCCAAACAAGTAGCCCTTTGTATTCACTTTCCATAATGCATGCCATCTTAAATCAGCATTCAATGTTCATATCTAATTACTGATTCATATTCTGAACCTAAACTAGGTATTTGAAACTTTTAGTTTTACACTGTTATGATGCTAATGTAGCTAACAAGTAATAGCAGCTTGTAGCTGCTTGATTAGCATTGTGCTAAACGATTACACTGGTTCAAGTTAAGTATTTTCAAATAGGTTTACTTGTGTGGTTTATTACACTGTGTGACATACTTTTATTTTTTAAAGTAAAGAGCAGCCATGGGATAAGGAGCCATTACTTAGTTTGACCAGATGTCCTCTTTTACCTGGACATGTCCTCTTTTTGAGCCTTAAAAAGCATGTCCGGGCAGAATTTCACAAACGACTGGGATTTTGTTTTACTCGAGAAGCGTTTCATTAACAAACTAGTCTCACCCTCCCACTATTCTGTTCGGTTCACTTGAGGGAGATGTTACGCTATATTAATGTACTTAGGTGAGTAGGACCCAGCAGAAATCCAAACCAGTTTCCCTTTACGCCACCTACAAAATCACAGATTGGCTCTGCCGTTTCTTGCTAACATGTGATTGGCCATCGCCGCTGTCACTCCCTCAAACAGCATTTGCCTGTAAGTTGTTTACATGTTGAGCATTTGTTCTGTCTGTGTCACGTCAGCTAGACGTATTTTAATATCTGAGGTTTAATAATAAAATTCATAAACATTAACATTTGAGTCTGTGTGCGTGTGTCTACCAGTCTGTGATAAGCCATCTATTTACATGCCTCTAAGTTGAATTATTATCAAAATAATTCAGAATTTCTGCTTATTTTGCTAAAAAATTGGGCATAATTATGTTTAAATGAGGTTTATTGACTGTACATTCCAAACATAAGTTTAACATTGGTGATAATGAGCTGAAGTGAAGTTTGAAAAGGACTGAGTGATAATTTTATGCTACATGCTTTTAACCGTTTATTATTTTTAATAATATGTAATAATGTAATTATATTTTATTAATTATTAATATTAATTGTATTGTTTTATTATTCATAATAAATTTCATAGTTGTTATTAGTATATTATTAATAGTAACTAGTAATTATTAATAAAATATACATAATAACTTGTCAATATTTATTAATAATGAATGATAATAATACAATTTATGTTCAAGCATTATTGTAAGTCGCTTTGGATAAAAGCGTCCGCTAAATGCAATGTAATGTAATGTAATGTTTTAGCACAAAAAAACCCTGCTGAGGTGTCCTCTTTTTTGTCATCTCGGATCTAGTCACCCTAAAAATAACAAATGTATATAACTAAAACACTAGCTAAAACATTTTGATTGCTAAATTTTGTCCATTGTTATACACAATAATATCATACAGGGTCAGAAGCCACATAAGCCACATCTTTTTGTTTATCCCATTTGTAGCTTCTCATTGAAGACCTACTTGGTGTCAGAAGTTTTGTGCAATTAACTATTAATTAATTACAGCTTATAGCTGACAAATGTTACATTGTCATGGCTAAATCATCTTAAACAATCAGAAGCTGTTTAAAGAGCATTTTAAACTTGCATATCTGCTAGCCTCTGCCTTTTCAGCAAATTTGAAAAAGTTAGCAGGTGTGGATAACTGAGCAGAGGTGGAGCATGGTGTCGAAGGAGTAGGAGAGTACAGCATAACTAGCAAAAACAAATGCTATCTAAATGTTAAACAGTAAAGTGGGACTGTTGTTTTGAAAATTTCACTTCAACAGTAACAACTGCAACTGCTAAATGTTAAACAATGCTAACTAGGCTACAACAATGGAGTTTATAGTAATGCTAGCATTAGCTTAGCTTACAAGTTAACATTTCAGAACTTCTCACAAATAATTTCTTCTTTGTCTCCATTTTCTGTTGAAAATCTGTAAGATGCACTAAAGTATAGCCAGTATGTAATAAATATTAAATTTCAGACTGTGATTTTGGGTGTTGATAACTGAAAGTTTGTAATTCATATACAGTATTTGTAAACAAAACACTTCCAAGTCACTTAATAACTAAATGACAAGAATGGTGTGGAATAAAACACACTTGGGATTTACTTAGAAATTGTGACAATGCTTAGTACAAACTGCCCTAAATAACTCAGTGTGGGGCTGTAATGCCCCCTGTAAACCTGGCAACACTTAGTTTCTTTTCCTGCTGAAAAAAGTAAAGCAACACAAATATGTCAGTGGATTCAGAAAAGAAGCAGCTGTGAGTTCAGTGTTGAGGTAACTGAGGGTTTAACAACCACAAGGCTGAGTAAAGGCTGTTAACCAACCCAACCCAACCGAGTTTGTGGAACACAAAACAAAAAATTAATTATTCACATAAAAAAGTTTTCTTCATTATTATTAGTGAACTATAAGTGTGTCAGAAGTAGAATTATCTAGAAGAAGGGTTTAGTGTTGTGACATAAAGTGAATTCATCATATATGCTCACTATTTGGTCATAAATTTGAGGTGAGGCTACTTATTTAGCTCAGTGGTGTTATCATGGTCTTGGGGAGAACAAACCGTAATTTTATTTATTTTTTTGGTAAAATGGTAAATGGTAAAATTTTTATTTTTATTTTTGCTAGAGAAATGATTTCTCGTACCCAAATAAACAATCAAGTTTATGTTAGAATGTGTTTACAGTTCAAAAAGTTATATTTTGAGTTTATTGGCTCTTTAAGCAGTTAAAGTAATC
>BRDA01003428.1:0-10533 GCA_036984385.1 Crenuchus spilurus
ATGGGAAAAAAATAAATAATTAAAAAAATTATATATATATATATAATTTTTTTAATTATTTATTAATTTTTTTCCCATTTTCTCCATTTTCCAATGTGGTAGTAGCCAATTAATCCATCCCATCCACTCTCTCCATCACTTTGCACTGTCCCTGACTCTAGCATGTGATGAGGATGAGGCCACCGCCTCTTTTCAAACTGCCGCTGATACACCATCACTGGGGAGCCAACGCGCTCGGAGGAAAGCGCAGGATTCCCAGCTCTGAATGGACCAATCAGTGGACGCCTGAGCCAGCGGACATTGCAATGTGTGAGTGATAGCGATAGAGAGCGCCATCTACCCACCCAGAGAGAGCACTGCCAATTTTTGTTCTCTTGGGCCCCGACTGTTGATGACAAACAGCATGACCGGGATTCAAACTCACGATCCTCGGATCATAGTATCAGCGTCTTAGCCTGCTGAGCCACTCAGGGCTCACGAATCCTGTTATATATTTACCACATTTAGAATAAAAATCACCTTAGAATCAGAATTAAAAGGTCATTTCATTTAATGGATCACTAAAAAATCCATTTCCCACTTGCAGAATTGAGATAAAAACCTACATGTGGTACATACCAGACAGAACTTTTCAGATACACTATAGGAACAAAAGTATTGGGACAAATGCTCATTCATTGCTACCTCTATTTGTCTCCAAATCTATCTGCTTTTGTCTCCCCGGTCCTGTGAAGTGGAGTTATCTACAGGGACTAGCTGTGTGTGTGCATCTGTGTCAGCAATCAGTACAACTTAAAGGTTCCTCTACCTTCATCGCTCTGTCCGTCAGGCAGAAGGTGAGCTATATCTTCATCTAGCTGGACATTGGCTAGGACTGGAGGTCCTGTCTGCTGGATGAACTGCTGCAGGTTACACTGGCGAAGTTCCTTATTCAACTCATCCAGCTCTGTGCTTTTAGCCTAGAAGAAGCGTAAAGATGGCAATCAAGCTTCTGCACAAACTTACAATGAAGAAGAAATGGTATTTTAATCACAGTTGTTTTTGGATGGTGTTGATACTGAGTGGAAAGATCTGGCTGGCTCGCATCCCTTAATACTCTTAATATTTTTTATACTCCCCCTAAGGGTCAAAACATTTATAGCGAGAGCTTAAGAAAGTAAAGAAATGTGCAGAAAGTTGTTCTGAAAACTGAAAAAAAGTTTCAAATTGTCAAAATATACTACTATTTCTACAACTACTACTTTTTATATTATAATATATATATTATATTGTATCAAATAAGTTTATTGTATTTTTACTGTGTGATTATACTGTGTTTTTGTAAGCTACTGGATGCCTTAATTTCCCTCAGGATCAATACAGTATCTATCTATCTATCTCTACTACCACCACTACTAATATTGTTGTTGATGATGATGATGATGATGATGATGATGTTGCAATAATAATAATAATAATAATAATAATAATAATAATAATAAGTATTATTATTATTATTATTATTATTGTTATTATTATTATTATTATTATTGTTGTTGTTGTTGTTTTGTTGTTGATGATGGTGCAATAATAATAATAATAATAATAATAAATGTTAGTATTATTATTGTTGTTGTTTTGTTGTTGTTGTTGATGATGATGCAATAATAATAATAATAATAATAATAATAATAATGTGTTAGTATTGTTGTTGTTGTTGTTGTTGTTGTTGTTGATGATGATGTTGGAATAATAATAATAATTATAATAATAATAATAATAATTATTATTATTATTATTATTATTATTATTATTGATAACGCTACTGCAAAGGTGTAAACATTACTTTTACTTTATAGCAAGAGCCTCAGAAAGTAGCAGAAAGTTGTTCTGAAAAGACATCAAGTTATTGAAAAACTGCACATGTTTGACCTTTAACACAGCACAGGGGTTAATATTTGACTGACTAGGAGAAACTGTCTGGCCTTAATTTGAAAAATGCACAATGAAATTGTCCTGTTTCCTTACAGTGCTGTGCCAGGCCACAAGGTGGCAGAAAAAAGTAGATACACTACATTATAAATCTAAAATCTACGTAAACATGTCATTTCAGACTACCTTTCATTTGTTGTAAACTTTTGTTTTCCATCAAATCTCTGTTTTCAACCATTTTTGATCTTTATGAGCCAGATGGGTAGTTTTGTTAATACAATTTTGCAGCACACATGGGATTGTAACCTTGAAGGACAGGAACAGCACACACCTCCATAGGAAATGAAGGAGGGAGAGGCGGTGATGTAAGAGATATATGTTCCCAGCCCTGCGGTGATCTTAGTCACAGTGAGTTTACTGTATCGTGTTTGTTTAACTCCTCACACTGGGCGTCATTTTTATCAAAACAACGAATTGAAATGGAAGTGTGTTTTTATTGTAATCTGTTGCTAAGCGGCTGTGGTGGCAAGCCTGAACAACAGAGCTCTCAAAGAACCAAGAGAGAAGGCTTCAGAACCCACTGTTATTAAATTCTACATTTCAGTGTGCACGTCCACCATGAAATCAAGGGTAGACCATCAGTACCATACTCTAATCTGTTCTGATCTGTTTTAGCTAATCTAGCTTTAGAGAATCAATTTAAAAAATCAATACTTTTGTATAGTGAGGTCAACAAGCTACTGGGTATGGATTTGGTGGCGGTGGTGCCATGTAGCCTCAGCCTGAGGATAAGTATCTTAAAAGACGCTCACTCTCAGGTTCGCCCAGAAATCATATTTCCTAAACCACCTTGACTAGTCTGTTAGACATTACCTCTGGAAGCAGTTTTAGTAAGCTGGTAGAAGATTTTGAGATATTTCTGTATTTTTACAAAAAATGCTAGTTTAGGTAACTATTGAGTTCTAGTGTTTGTTAGCAATATTAGCTTTGCAGCTTCAATTAAAAAAGCTAAATGTGGAGTCCAAACATCGAGGAAAGTGGAACATTCTGGGTGAACGATTCTGTTAAAGGAACCAGTAAAGGATAACATCTCAGCTTGTGCTGTCTGCCATGCCTGTAGCTGCGAAACTGTACAATAACCCAGACAGTGTCCTATGCCACATCAACTAGTCTATGAGACCATCATTGAGGTTACGATGCAGTTTGAGTAGATTTGGAGAAGTTTTGGTGATGAATTTTGATGGAAACAACTTGGCTATTTAGGTGACTATTGAGTTCTATTGTTTGTTAGCAATATTAGCCTCAGAGCAACTAGAAAAACCAAATTTGGACTCCAAACATTGACAACATCTGAGGAAACCTCTGTCTGAACTATTCTTTCAAAGGCACCAGAAAAGTGGACACTGGAGGCACATTTGGAGCTCACCAGCTTTACCAGATTCTGTTTTCACTGTGACACTACTGACCCAGTCCATTACTTACTCACTTAATCCATCATTAACTTAGTCTACAGACAAGGACAACATCTCTTCATTAGACAGTACTATCCCTGCAATGACTAATGATTGGGAAAACTATAAAATTACAAAAATGAACAAGAACTTGTGCTATCTGCCATGCTGGTCTGTGAATTTGATTTATTTTTAAATCTCTCCGCAAACCAGCCTGTGTCCTAAACCACATCAACTAGTCTGTGACACCATAAATAACAAATAGATGCAGTTTGAGCAGATTTGGATAATCTTTTTTGATGTTTTCTGATGGAAACAACTTGGCTATGTGGGTGACTACTGAGTTCTAGTCTTTGTTATGTTAGCCTTGCAGCTTTACAGATACAGATATACTTTACTGATCTCTTGCGGGAAATGAGGTCCCAGCCTCTGCTGGCAGGGCAGCCGTTTAACACAGCAACCTCTGGTTCTAAACTAAAAAAGTTCACTTTTTAGACTTCAATCATGAAGCCAGCATGAAGACATTACGTACATGCAGGAGCTCCTCAGCCATCTTGAGAGCCTTTTCTGCTTCCTCAATGGACGAATCCAGTTGGGAACCTTGATGAAGTACAGTGTCCAGCTGTCCTCTAACCTGCCCCAGAGATTCCTCTACTCGTGTGTGACGCAGACCGTTCTTCCTGTTCTCTGCTTGGAGTTGGATGCTCCGCTCAAGGTTACCGGACTGGTTTTCTGTTTCATGAATTCTCCGGTTGTGCTCGTCCAGAACTGCGTGGAGATCCCTCAGCTGCTTCAGCATGCCCTGCTCTCTCTGCACCTCAGACAGATACTCGGACTCCCAGTACTCACCATGGGCCAGTTCGGCCTTGTTGCGTCTAAAAGCCTGTCCCAGAGTGTCCATCTCCTCCAGAAGGTCAGGGGACAGAGTTGGTGGTGGAGGTACCTCCAAAGCCCACACTTGCTGCTCACAAGTCTCCATCTGGGCATGGAGAGCCTGCAGCTTCTCATGCTGCTGAAGGACTTGCCGGAAGATCGCCTCTTTGGATGGACCAGTTTGGGCATGGTGTGAGAAAGAAGCTGAAGGTGCTTTTAGGTCCGCAGTGTCTCTAGGCACCTTTTTAAACTGCTTAATCCGGGTTTGTGGAGAGGTAGAAGGCCCCAGGTTGAAAGTGAGAGACTTCTTGGGCTCCTTTCTCTTAGGGAGTTCTGGTTCCAGAAGCTGGTGGAATGCAGGACTGCGGTCCAGATCAGAACCTTCACTGCTAGTGGGGCCAGTGCGCCGAAGGATGAACTGTACCTCACTGCTCAACTGGCCCAGTTTGGCCAGAGATTCCAGAGGACGCTCATTAGCAACAAGCTGACGCTCAGTGTCCCTCAACTTCTGGACGAGCACATAGCGACCTGTTTGGCCTGAAAAAAATAACAGAAATTTAATATTAACACAATAATAAAAAATACTAATATATTTATATAATAATAATAATAATAATAATAATAATAATAATAATAATAATAATAATAATAATCACTTGATTTATAGAGAAAATGATACTAAATTAGAAACTTTCAGGTTTACAAACAAGTAATGAATTTTAGTAACAATAATAAAATAAAAAGAAAAAAAAATTGTAGGCGGGTTTCCTGGACAAGGATTAAGCCTTAGGCAAAGACTAAGCTTAATCTCTGTCTGGGAAACTGGCCCTTAGAGTCTTAATACACTAAACTGATACATTTAACTGTAAACTTTACACTGTAAACTTTACACTACAGTACAATACACTAAGGCCTGGATTCCTGGATTAGGATCAAGTCTCGTCCTGGACTTTATCTTCTACTTAATGGAAAATCTCTGCTTTAGGCTTATTCTCTGTCCAGGAAACATCTCATACATACATATAAACTGTAATTTGTAATTTTGTAAATGTTGAAAATGTAATTCAAAGCTACATTTATATATATATATCCTGAAATCCTGAAATAATCCTGAATCCTGAAATACAGGGAAATTCTACTGTAGTGTATTATATGTGTCCATACCTATAGCCTGGGCCAGGGCAATGACCACATCCTGACAGGACGTCTCTTCAGAGAGGCCACAGACAACACGCTGCACCCCATCCACCCACACCTTCAGCTCCATCTGTCTGTATGAGCTTCAGTCAGGGCCTCTTTCACATGGCAGTGTCCTATAATAGAAGAGGGCAGTAAACCATTATTACGCTCATATCACAGGTTATTATGATGGAAAACTCATTAAGATGCCCTGTTGACTCAGGAAGCTTCCCGTTCTGTCCGTCTAACAAAAAGCGAGTTTATGGTGCACTGTGGAAACTTATCCTATTGTTTTCACATTCAAAACCACAGAAATCTAATTGCTGAAGATACTTTGAAGATATAAAATATCTTACTGAAGATATTTCCTGGAAAATAAGACATCCCCTGAAAATATAAGGCCTCCACCGAAAGTAAGACCTAGCAAAGTTTTTGTGATGCTCCCCCTGGTGGCTGGAAGCTGCAATACCGTCCCTGCTGTACAAGTGGTCCAGGTCTGCTTTTTCGGCTAAAGGCTCTAAAGAACAAGAAATAAACAGTGCTGGTATATTTTTACCCCTAGACATGAGCACAAAAAGAAAGAGCTATTCCGTCGAGTACAAGAAAGGAATCTTAGTAGGAAAAATCTTACTGCTTTCTGCATGTAATGTTATGTTGAGTATCCGAATGGTCCGAAAATGGCGAGCAGATTACGGTAACCTCAGTCAACAAGTGGACAACGGAAATGCTAAAAAGCGAAAGTGTGGTTCCGGTCGGCAACTATTATTTTACGAGAAATTCTTGATAGGATTCACAGTTGGTCTGGTTATGCTGGTTTGTGATGACAACTACTGTACGGCATTTAATGAATGTTCATTTTTTGTTCAACAATAAATGTGAATTCCTCTTCATAAAAAAAATAAGACATCCCCTGAAAATAAGACCTAGCATCTTTGGGAGCAAAAATTAATACAGTATAGGACACTGTCTTATTTTCAGGGAAACAGGGTATGCACCAACCAGCCACTTCATTAAAAACACCTCCTTATATCTTGTCAATTTAATCCTACAATTTAGTTCTATAATTACAGACAGGATCATTCCCAGGACCGCAGTGACACTGACGTGGTGGTGGTGTGTTTGCATGTGTTGCACTGTTGGGAGTGAACACTAAAGGTGCCAAATGGGTATTTAATGAACAATACATTAAGGGTGCCTCCAGAAACATTCCCATATAAAGAGGATACTGTAGGCTGTGTTAATGAGTCTGGATACAGGAACCTCTCACTACATCACTGGGTTCCATCAAGCATTATTCTTCAGTTCTGGGTTCCATTCATCCATACATACATTATCTTATTCACTTCATCCTGGTCAGAGTCACTGTAAGTTCCTTGGAATGACTTGGAAACTCCACCGAAATGGGAACTCGAACCCAAGTGTGCTAACCACCAAGCCATCATGTTACCCACAGCCCTGAGAAAGGGTAATTGTGGCAACCTGATGAATGATGCTTTGACTATCCATTGACTTTTAGTGTAGATTTAGCCATGTATGTGTAATTAAAACCAGAGACATGACATACAGGAAGGCAACAACAGGATAAGCAGTGTCCCCTGCACACCAGTGCCTGCATTCCAGTGTGATCCATTAAGGAATGCTGCATAACCGGTTTGAGATAATGAGTGAGACTAGGACGTATGCAATGCTGATTACAGATACAAGAGCCAATCCTCTGTTTACTGATGATTTCCACCTCTTACACAATGAATAACAGTGGTTTCTATGATGTGTAACCCTCTATTTCTGATTTGTTTACTAATGTTTCACATTAAATAAGAAGTCTATGCTGTGTGCTGTACATCAGAGGGAAGAGTAACACTGTCAAAAACGTCACACAGAACCACTGGATTGGAATTTTAAACCATAATGTGTGATCACAGAAAACGTAATGTAATGTTGATCCATCACCATGGCTCAGGTGGACCAAAGCCAGACGTAAGAAGAGAAAAATCTTAAAAATACATCTGAAACAGTGCCAAATTAACTTTTAAAATATGTAGTATGTGCTACTGAAGAAGAAATTGCTGCATAACTAACGCACCACCACCACATCATTGTCACTGCAGTGCTGAGAATGATACACCGCCCAAACAACTCCAGCTCTGTGGGGGTCCTGATCATTGTCCTGAACAAGTATACAGAGAAACAGATGGACTACAGTGTGTAATTGTAGAACTACAACGTGCTCCTGTACGCTCAGTGTAGCTAAAATGGTCAATGAGTGTAAATACAAGGTGTGTGTACCTAATGAAGTGGCCAGTGAGTATATATCCTGACTAATACAAGTTCACCGTAGTTATATTTAGAGCAACAACTCAAAGAATTAACTCTCACTCTTTTTCCCTCACACACACACACACACACACACACACACACACACACACACACACACCTCTTAATTCCTGACATTACACGCTTTAAAAACTATGTTTTGTAACAATGTATCAGTCATGGTGGATGCTGCGTGTCATCTCTTTTTTATTTAACATAAATTCCTACAAAAAAACTGTGACCCTGCAGTCAAAACATGCGGTAACTTGGCTAACGAAAATGCACTTGAAGACAATGCAATGACCAACGCAGACTGTGGAACATGAAGGAACATTTAAACCAAACATATTCAGACATGAGATGGGGAACCAGGGCTGTGGACTCACAAGACTGTCACCGAACATGATGGGGGCAAGAGTAGGAGGCAAGAAGGCACGTGGAAGACGTAAACAAAGACAGAAACGAGGCTCTGATGAGAGGTTTCACACAATGCTTCATTTCATCCATTTAAATGGCATTAAATAAATAAATAAATAAATAAATGTAATGGGGACTGAATTACTCATGTCCAGTATGCTGGATATTTTGGAAATAAATCTGCAATATTTTGAAAAATTAACATATTTACTATTACCATTTACCGTTACCATTATAATGTATAATGTATCTCTCCTGAGCCCTACTGAAAACCAAATATTCTCCAAAAATTAAGACGTAACTCCGACAAATCTAAGATATCGGTTTCAGAGCAACATTCAACACATCCATTCCAAAATGTCCAGACAGCTTGACATACATTTTTCACACTAAATACTAAATAACAAATTAAGATATAATAAAGCCAGAGTTGTAAATGTATAGAAGTGGGTCTGATGAGTTAATGACTTATTAAACTTTTTAAAAAATGTCCAGTACACAGTAAATCTGCCAGTGTTAAATCAACACTAAATTAACACTGAGAGTGTTATATTTTGACACTGTCAGTGTTTATTTAACTCTGATAGTGTTGATTTAACACTGGCAGATTTACTGTGTATACTAGACATTTGCAATGAAGAGGATATATACACTAACGAGCAGTAGGAAGCAGCGAGCACACACAGGCCTAAAGTGGTGGGCAGCCCTATTAACTGCAACACCCAGGGAGCAGTTGGGCATTAGGTGCCATCCTCAAGGCCACTTCAGCCATGTCCTGTTTCAGGAGATTCACTCCTTTTATTTTTACAATAGTTAATAAGATAACGCCTGCCTCCTACCACCAGCATTGTAAAGAAATCTGGTTCAGTATTTTTTTCTTTACACTGTACGACTTTATTTACATCAAAATAATTGAACCTTGCTTTGTTTTTCTAAACCAAAAATAATTTAAGAGCATGTCTGCACGAAATGCTTTAAATACTTAGGCGTGCACCTGTAAATGGCTTCTGCAAAGTATTTAGCGATCAAGCTGCTACAAATCTTTTCATTCCTCTTGGGTGAATCAGTTTCCTCTTTTATCTTCACATAATGAATTATAGCCTTAACGCGAGGAGAAGCCGCCTTTAGGCACTAATCAGACTTTATTGCCAGCTTTAATATTAAAGTTTAAGGGCAGAGCTGATGTATGCACAGGTGGAGACTTGCGCTGACAGTGTTGACTCCTGACTTCCTGCTGCTCACGATGAGGGCAAAGACCAGTGTGAGTGTAGAGTGCACTGTGGAAGTGGCGATACTCACCTGCCGGCTTTCATACGACATGCCTGAGGCAATCATTAACCAACACACACATTCCTGCACACCCTGAAACTAAGCTCACTCGCACAAATCAAACACACACTTGACTCTGTGAAAGATTACAAACAAAGTACCACATCTCGCCACGATCCTCTCGCACGGAACTAACACGTAACCCAGATAAAGAAGCACGTTTGGTTGTACCTGAAGCTTTTTGAAAACAGAAAACAGAATCTGCTGGGAAACGTAATATTGATCCGTCCCCATGTCTCAGGTGGCCTAAGGTCGGATGTAATCAGATGGCTTACAAAAAGGATCTTAAATATTCATCTGAAACAAAGCCAAGAAAGTTTTAAAAGGCTTAAAACTGTCTTGTACATGCCATGGAAGAGCACACGCTAAAGAACTTTTCAAAGGATTGTTTTCGGGGATGAGATGAGCACTGTAAACGCTGGCACAAATTAAAACCTTTAAGGCAAGTTTGAGTTCACATAACTCAAACTTCTTAGTCAAAAATTCTCTTAAATCAACACTTTTAGTTCTGAAGTGGTCAATTCATCAAATATACTTTGTAGCAGCTTTGCCGCTATCTGTGACCTTTCCTCATATAGCACCATCAGGGACGTCTCTGGATTAGGGGCAGGTGGGGTCTGGCCCCACCAGATGTCGCAGTTTATGACATAATAATTTTGTTTACAATTATTTTATTTAAATATTCTTTTTTAAGATTGTTGTGTATTTGACTTATGAAAATGGCAGTAGTTCCCAATACATTTATTACCTCTGATTGTCCGGTAGGGGTATGGGTGATTGATTACTTCTGACGACTTTCATGACTGAATTGCGTGGTGTATGTCCTTATAAAATTTACATAACCCTTGATGACGGTAAAAGTATTCAGTTTATGTGTTGTTAGAATTTTTTCTTATAAATTTATTTTATTAACATTTGTTTTAATAATACAGTATTTGACGCTGTAGACCACCCCGGTCTGGGGTGGACGGGGATTAGGTCTCTGCAGGGACTACCACGATATACTCCTTTCCAGTGTCTATCGCCGTTTCGACGATGTTTCATATAAACTACTTAACTG
>BRDA01003428.1:14027-42694 GCA_036984385.1 Crenuchus spilurus
GGTGCGGGAACATATACTGTGGCACTCACATAACATAGGCCCACGTAAACCTACAATGACATTTTTACAGTTGGTTTATTAAAATGCTTTTCAGTAAAAGTCAACAACAAAAACTCCCAATAACAAATGATAATTTTATTCAAAATGCATTTATTCAAAATGCTTAAGTTAACTTTTCCTGTAATGAATGAATAGCACAATGAAATAAATAATGTCTCATCTAAACATCCCTCACTTAACAACAAAAGTTAACAATAACTCTCATATAAAATAACTCTCAACTCCAAATAACACATGAATCTCAGTTACTCTCAGTAACGAACAAAATATTGTCTGTTCTGTAGGCTATTGGGAAAAAATAAATTAACAAATGACACACAATAACAATAACACACTGTTCACAAGGTTTCCCATTTGTATCGACCCGGTCTGAAAGCGGGGAAACTTTTGTAAATCGTCGGTAAACATACACTTGCGCTTCAGCATGTTGCTTGCGTACTGACAGTCACGCTGTCTACATACAGGGCTGCCCTCACTGACGGGGCTCAGGGATTACGTCACACGCAGCGCCGTGAGCAGTGCCCTAGTGCCTGTAAATTTTAATGGTCCAGTGAAGGTAATTTAAAAACCAGGACATTTCCTCACTTAAAAAAAAAAACCCGGGACGCACGGGACAGGACAGGAAATACGGACATGTCCCGGGAAATACGGACGTTTGGTCACCCTAACTAACCAACATGAAACAAGATGCCTTGCTAAATAGCTAGCTACATTGTGTCCTTGCGTTAGCATTACGCTATATTGCTACTCTTACTTCACTTTACATTACATTGCACTATAATTATGTGATATATGCAGGTTTTGTTTGTTACCGAATCTGATCTTATTGGGGGTTTTTTTCAGTTGTTATACTGGATATGTTCAAATGGGGGCAATTTCATCAAAGTTAAGCAGTAGTAACAATGCTAAAATGCATCCCACATCCAATCCTGTGGTGCTATTATGGTCGTCTGATGGTATCTTATGGTATTACCATGTAACATTCATTGTTCCATTGTATTATTAATTATTTTTTACACATACCATGGTACTACCATGACTGCATGATGGTATCTGATGGTATGGTACAGTGGAGAAACCATCATGGTACTACAATTGTGATACTACAGTAATATAACTAGTTTTTACCTTGATAAAAACAAGTTATTAACATGGTAAATCTAGTTGAATTACTCGAGTATTACCATTGTACCAATGTGCTACCATCATCATGCTTGTCAATAGCAAGCAAGGAATCAGGAAACCTCTTCAAGTCCCCCCTACCAGTGTATGACTTTGCTGGGATGAAGACAAAAAAGATAAAAGATTTGATAAAAGCTTGTTTGGTGTGCAGTATGCAGACTGTGTGTAATTACACACCCAGTGCCTGACTCAGCAGAGCTGCAGTAGATTAGATCCTGCTTGTGAATATCTCTCACAAAAGACACATCTGTTCTCAGCTTCTCTTCTAACTTAACCACTCAGATATACCATCAGCAGCCTGGGAGCAGAAAGCCAGAGAAAGCAGCCCATTGGCATACATTCCACACCTGTAATTTTACACTCCTCACCTGAGAGCACTATCACGACTGCAGACATCAAAGATTTAGTGCTTGTGTTCATCCAGAGCTCAGTATGTTCTGAACATGGAGTGTGTGGTGGTGGTTATGTAATGTGAATGGTTTAAGCGAATGGTCAAAATGTGAATTTTTTTGTTTTAGTGGAACTTGAACGGATGTAACCGGAGCCGCTTCTTGAGATAATATGCCCTCACATTTTCCCATGTTGGCCTGTCAACATGGAAATTTCATCAGTTCCAGGAAGGAAACACGTCAACATAAACAGTGAGAAATAAAGGCCAAATAAGAGAAGCTTTCGTTGGTTTTATGTCATTTGCATGTCAGACACAGATCACTGAACATAAAAGTGTACAGGTAGATGATTGACGGCTGCCATTTAACCCATTCATGTCCAACTAATAGAATAAATGCCACAGAGTTTGTCCTGCTTGGTCTAAAAACTTTTTGTATCATTATACCTTGAATAAACATCTACAATCTGCATTTGTTTTGATGACATGTCATTTTTAAAACCAGGTTTAGTTCACTTGTCTAATGTGGCCTGAAAATTTAATTCATTATTAATATTAATTTTAAGTGATAAAAACTAATTTTAGCCATACAGTGGAACATCGGTTATCGTTTGCCCTAGTTATTGTCGTCAAAACTTTTTCAGGGAAATTTTGTCCCAGTTATTGTTCATCAGCCCAGTTTTCATCGGTGTGACTTGCACCTAATTGAAAAAAAAAAACAAAGCGTCCACCCACGCATTTGTCACTCACCCACACGTTCGTCCTTCATTTTGGCTTTGTTTCTCATTGATAACACTAAAAACTCTAAAGCGACGACGTTGTATGAAAACAAATAGCGGCTGAGAACCCCGAGAACAGGTGTACAAAATAAAGGCTGCAACTGGACCACACTGGCACACTCTAAAACAGAGTGCAAACCTGTAAGAGTGATGCTAAATGTTAATTTATCCATTTCATTAGTCTTTTGTATTTATTTCTCATTGTGTTCTGCATGTAAAACTATAGTTATTCTATATAAAATGTATTTTTGTTCATATTTTGGAGTGTCTGGAACAGATTCATTGGATTGACATTTTTTATGGCAATATTGCTTCAGTTATCATTCGTTTCAGTTATCATCAGGCCCTTTATAACAGATTCATGATGAAAACCGAGGTTCTACTATAGCTTGACTGACTGGAAAAATCCATTCAGATATGTACTCAAGCAAGCTCAGAGAAATAAATACATTTAATCTATCACAATGGACTATAATAATATAGATTAAATATTAATAGATTAATAATTTAATACATAAGAACTCATTCATTCATTCATTCATTATCCCACCCGCTTAATCCTTATCAGGGTCGCGGTTAGTCCCCTACCCCTTCACTGGGCGCAGGGCAGGGCATTACACTAGTCAACCAAGCCCAGGACAGGGCGCCAATCCATCACTGGGTGTACACATATGCACGCACACACACACACACATTTTTACGGACAATTTAGAGTACCCAATGAACCTGACCTCCATGTTTTTGGACTGTGGGAGGAAACCGGAGTCCCCGGAGGAAACCCACGCAGACACGGGGAGAACATGGAAACTCCGCTCAGATGCGGACTCGAACCCAAGACCTCAGCGCTGAGAGGCGAACGTGCTAACCACTAAGCCACCGTGCCGCCCATAAGAACTCATATGAACATGAAATTATTAAATGTTCAGTATTCTGGACAGTGTACATTGAAATGACTGTAATTCATGTTAAATTACTTAGTAATTTCAATATATTTTAAATTATGGAGTAGTTAGTATACAGAAAGGTGAATCCTAGTTTTAGTGACCCTACTTTTAAAAGAACGGATCCAGTTTCTAAATGTTTAATCTCAGTTAATGAAATGAAATAACATTCACAGTCATGTTTATCTGTTCATGTAGTGGGTCTCAATTGTCATTGTGATGTTTAATTTTATATAATGATGCTATTGCTGTGATGGTCCTCTCAACAGCATTTACAAGCAAAAAGTCTCATAATATAATATAAAAGTCTGAATTCCACACAGAACTTGAACGGTGTTTGGCAGCCAGGCTCACACAAGCGTTAGGTTTCACGTGTCTAGTTAAAGGGGCGAAACCAGCCTGTTTAAGTCTTACAGCATATTTAAGACATCCCCATTGTGTACAAAGGGAGGAGGGCACTTTTTCTCCTCATATGAGCTGACTAAAGCATGGAAGTAAACAATGATGGCAAACCGAGCATGATGCCTGTGGTATGCAGTATTTCAGGAGGATCAACTTGCGTCTTCCTGTACAGGAGCTCAAGTGACCCATTTTAAAAGTAAACTACAGGATGTAACTACATTTTCTTGTTATAGTTTCAACTTATGCTGGTAGAGTTTCTGACAGTGCACATCAGCGTGGAGATCATTTCACATTTTCATGTCTAAAAAGCATTTTTAAGTCCTAAACTTTACAAATCAACTTTTAGTTTATCATTGTTTTTGTTAAAATTACATCCATTCATCCAATTGACGGTCATTTATTGAATGAATTTGGAATATCAAGAAAAAGTTATTTTGTGAACATACACTGTACCAGTCAAAAATTTGGACACACCTTCTCATTCATTTTTTTCCTACATTGTAAATGAATACTGAAGTCATCCAGACTATGAAGGAACACATAAGGAATCATGTAGTAAACTTAAAAGTGTTAAACCAAAATATGTTATAGATTTTAGATTCTTCAATTTTTTATTCTGTTTTCTCTACATAGGATGGTTCTTTGGTAAAGGCACCCATTTTATATAGAACCATGAACACTAAAAAAAACCTTCTGAATGCCTAAACAATTCTTTAAATTTCAGGAAAATGTAAAAAAAAAGGGTCTTTGTATGTGCATTATTGGAACTATGTCACATTATGCTGATTTGGTTAGTTTTAGGTTATATGTTGTTCAGTGTTTACTGGTTCATTTGCTGTGGACTCAGTACAATAGCATCAATAATAATAATAATAATAATAATAATAATAATACATTTTATCAAGCCTCATCACTACTGTATAACTGTATATACTGTAACAAATACCATTGACTGGTGTTGAATTGTTTAAATTAGTTGAATTAATTAAATAAATAGAATTATGTGTTTATGCTCAACAATCATTTAGTGAAGTCAGCTCTGCAAATTGTTTACATTTTAAAGAATTTTCAGCAAAATTTTGAAAAGGGCAAAATAAATTTAAGCAAACAGAATTCTGAACACTCAAAGAACCCAAAACGTTCTTTGCATAATGAAAGGGTTCTTCAGATTGATAAGGAATGTGCTGTAGATTGTTCTATATAAACACCTTTTGAAAATGGTGCTACACAGCACCAAAAAGGTTCCTATTATTACAAGCATGACATTGTAACTAAATGGAACCATATTCGAAAACCTTTACAACACATTCCTCATCAATTTGAAGAACCCTTTCATCATGCAAAGAACCCTTTGGACTCTTTGAATATTCATGGTTCTATATAGAACTATTTTCTTTACTAAACCTTTGAAGAACCATCTTTTTTAAGAGCGTACTAAAAAGGGCTCCACTATTGTTATAAGCCAAATAACCTTTTTTGGTACAATATAGAACCATTTTTCCCTTAACCTAGCTTAACTAAAATTTCAGTTTCTCTACATCAAACATAGGAACATTTTTAAATGTTAACTTCTGGTATTCGTTGGTGTTTTTATTATTTGATTTACATATTTTATCTAATTGCATTCTTCTCATGTCTAAAAGATGTTTCTTTGTATTTATTTTGCATTATTTATTTGACTTCATTAAAAGTTCTACTGTGTATCTATGGTCTGTGGAATGACTTTATGTCTGTAGCCTTTGGGTTTTAGAAAAGCACATTATAAACTAGAAAACTTTCCTAAAGAATGTGTAAACTGATGGTGCTGCCTCTTCTTCTTTGGTGAAGAAAATTGTTATATATAGAATCACAAACCATGAAGATGTGTGCATGCCAATTCAGATAGAAAATCCTATAAAAATACACTTTTGGCAAAAAGGGTTCTATGTAGTACCATAAAATTGTTATTTGGCTTGCAACAATAGTGGAACCCTTTTTAATACTATACAGAACCTTTTTAAAAGAGTTCCTTTATGGTTCTATAAAGAACAATGTTTTGTCTAAATATATTTTGCCTTTTCCTAAACTTAGTAGAAATTTCTTTAAAATGTAAACAATTTAAAATTGTATTGCAGAGCTGACTTTATTAATGACTACTGAACATATTATACTAACACATAATTGTATTTATTGAGTTAATTCAACAATTTAACTAATTTAATCAATTCAGCATCAGTAAATGCATCAAAGTGGTATTTGTTCGTACAGTAGTGATGAGGCTTGTTAAAAATGTATTCTTCTTCTTCTTCTTCTTCTTCTTCTTATTATTATTATTATTCATGATGCTGTTGAATTGAGTCCACAGCAAATGAAAACTAACCAAATCATAAACCACTAAAGCCAGCACACGGTTACATAATTCCAATAATGCACACACAAAGAACCCTTTCCTGAACTGTAAAGAACCCTTAAGGCTTTGAGAAGGATCTTTGAGTGTTCATGGTTCTATATAGAACTGGTGCCTTTACCAAAGAACCCTTGAAGAACCTCCTTTTGTAAGAGTGTACAGTGGAGTTTTAAGAGGTTAAACCTTTACACCACTGATTCTTGTTAACCTGTGAACGGGAAGAGAGTGGCTGTCGACTTTAGTTTGCATATGCAAATGAAGTGTCATAAGATGCAGAGCAGATGCAGTGGACTGAATCATCTGGACCTGGCTCAGGTTTCCCAGTCATTTCTCTCTGATGATGTAATGACCATGAACCCTTTTGGGGCTAAACTGTCCTTGTGATTTTAATACTAGCAGTGGTCTGTTTTAACTTGATTAATATTAGGATTTGTATAACTCTATAAGCAGTCTTATTAATATTTTTTATGTTTTATACATTTGTATAAAGGACGAGGGCCAATTTGCTGGTTCAGCCTTTCTCAATGACTACAAACACATACCCATGTTTAATGAACAGTATTATATTGTTTGTGTGCTTCCGGACCTTTATGTGTTAATTATGCAGGTTTAGACCTGCTCTGGTTATTCTACACTATAGCAAAATTTACATTTATTACAACTTTGACAGTATTTCTACTGTAGTTTTTATACAAAAACAAAAAATATATAAGTAAAATGATCTCCGCAACATGATGATGATCCCATGTGCCATTTGTGATGCTGATTAATTTTTGAAAACAGTGTTTGACTAAAAATGTAATGGAAATGCTTTTCATGGTGATACACATACTGATATGTATATTACTGAATATCAGTTAATATTATTGATATGGATGAGAAACATGACAAGATGACAATAAAAGTATGGATAAAAACTATAAAATGGATAAAACTAATCATAGTGATAATAAAAATAGAAATAAAGATAGCAATAGCAACAGTAATAGTTACAGTGCTTGTAATAGTAATAGTGATTGTCATAGTAATAGTCATAGGGATAGTGATATTAATAACAATCATGATTGTGATAGCAATAGTAATTGTGATTGTAATAATAGTCATAGTTACAGTGCTAGAAATAGTGATAATAATAGTAATAGTGAGAGTGATATTAATAGCAATAATGATTGTAATGACAATAGTCATAGCCATAGTTACAGTGATAGTAACAGCAACAGTGAAAGTCATAGTAATAATCATAGTGACAGTGATAGTAATAGTGATAGATTTGGTAATAGTGATTGTGATAGTCATAGTAATATTGATAGTAATAATAGTCACAGTGACAGTGATAGTAATAGTAATGGTGATAGCAATAGTAATAGGGATAGTGTTATTAATAGAAATAATGATCATAATATTAGTAGTGATAGTAAACAATTGTCATAGTTACAGTGATAGTAATAGTGAGAGTGATATTAATAGCAATAGTGATTGTAATGACAATAGTCATAGCCATAGTTACAGTGATAGTAATACTGAGAGTGATATTAATAGCAATAGTGACAGTCATAGTGACAGTGATAGTAATAGTGAGTTATGGTAATATTCATAGTGATAGTAATAATAGTCACAGTGACAGTGATAGTAATAGTAAAGGTGATAGCAATAGTGATAGTGTTATTAATAGAAATAGTGATCATAATAGTAATAGTGATAGTAATAGTGAGAGTGATATTAATAGCAATAGTGATTGTAATAACAATTGTCATAGTCATAGTTACAGTGATAGTAATAGCAAAAGTGATAGTCATAGTGACAGTGACAGTGATAGTAATAGTGAAAGTCATAGTAATAGTGATAGTAATAATAGTCACAGTGACAGTAATAGTAATAGCAATGGTGATAGCAATAGCAATAGTGATTCATTCATTCATTATCACACCGCTTATTCCTAATCAGGGTCGCGGTTAGTCCCCTACCCCCTCACTGGGCGCAGGGCAGGGCAGTACACTATACAACTAAACCCAGGACAGGGCGCCAGTCCATTGCTGGGTGAACACAAACACACACACATACATATACAAACACATACATATGGACAATTTAGAGTATCCAATTCACCTGACCTCCATGTTTTTGGACTGTGGGAGGAAACCGGAGACCCCGGAGGAAACCCACACAGACACGGGGAGAACATGGAAACTCCGCTCAGATGCTGACTCGAACCCAAGACCACAGCGCTGAGAGGCGAACGTGCTAACCACTAAGCCACAGTGATAATGATAGTAATAGTAATGGTGATAGCAATAGCAATAGTGATAGTGTTATTAATAGAAATAGTGATCATAATAGTAATAGTGATAGTAAATAATTGTCATAGTTACAGTGATAGTAATAGTGAGAATGATATTAAAAGCAAAAGTGATTGTAATAACAATTGTCATAGTAATAGTAATAGTGATAATCATAGCAATAGTGATAGTCATAGTAACAGTGATATTAATAGCAATAGTGATAGTCATAGTAACTGACAGTGACAGTGATAGTAATAGTGAGTTATGGTAATAGTCATAGTGATAGTAATAATAGTCACAGTGACAGTGATAGTAATAGTAATGGTGATAGCAATAGTGATAGTGTTAATAGAAATAGTGATCGTAATATTAATAGTGATAGTAACAATTGTCACAGTTACAGTGATATTTATAGCAATAGTGATTGTAATAATTGTCATAGTAATAGTAATTGTGATAGTCATAGTAATAATCATAGTGACAGTGATTGCAATAGTAATTATGAGAGTGATATTAATAGCAGTAGTAATAGTGTTTGTGTTAGAAATGGTAATATAAATATTAATAGTTATTTGTGATAGTGATTGTAATATTAGTAACAACAGTAATACAATTTACAGAACTGACAGGGTGATGAAATAGAAATAGATTTACTTGTTAGAAATGCACTTTAACAGGCTGGACATTCCAGGTATAACATGTTGGAATGTACAAAAATCTAATATATCATTAACAGTGTGGAAGATTTCTGCTTTATAAGGATATTGTGTCACTGTTTCTGACTGAACAAATACTATCAACTACCATTTTAACCTGAATGTCAATAGTTCACCAGTTTGAGTGTTTAAAAAGCTACAGAAAGGTAATGTGCTAAAGTTTTTTAGGTGACCGGGGACATGACACCAGTTCTACACTTTACCTGTCTTTGTCTGTGGTGAAAGACTAGAGCAGACATGAATACCAATGGGAAATCAGGTACACCTGACTGACCCTGTGGAAGAACAAGATAAACCTGCTGCTCACACACAGAAGACTCTGTTTACCTTTGAGCCGAAACCTCTCGTCCAGGTGTGAAGCTGCCCTCTCACCATGCTGAGAACAGAGGAATAAAAGTACTGTCCAGTGTCTGTAATGGTCTGAGCTGTAATTTAAAAAGTCAACAACTGTCCAACAGGTGCTCCGCTGATTTCAACTGGAGAGTGGAGAGCAATGGCGCACTCTCTCGCTCACTCTCTCACTCTGCTCTTCTCACTACTATGCTATGGTGGCAAATACCACAGTCTTTCAACGCTCCACCCCTTCCACAGGTAATAGATACAAGCTCTCTCTCTCTCTCTCTCTCTCTCTCTCTCTCTTTCTTTCTCTCTCTCACACATAAGACTTCATTCTATAATACTTTCAGCCCATCATTAACAAACATGTGATTTGTCTCAATCAGTCATTATGTATTGTATGATTTAAGGGCTCAATGTCAGTAAATATCAATCAGTTTTTTATTTGTTTTTGCAAATTTTCTCCCCTTCCCAATGTGGTAGTAGCCAGTTAACCCATCCTATCCACTAGGGGGCTCTCCCCATCACTTTAAACTGTCCCTGACTCTTGGAGGGTGAAGACAAGCACAAGCCTCCTCCGCTACATGTGATGCAGCCACCGCCTCTTCTCAGACTACCGCTGATACACCGTCACTGGGGAGCCAACACACTTCGAGGAAAGCGCAGGACTCCCAGCGGACCAATCAGTAGACGCCTGAGCCAGCACACAATCAGTCAATCAATGTGAGAGTGATAGAGAGAGAGAGCGCCATCTACCCACCCAGAGAGAGCACTGTCAATTTTTGCTTTCTTAGGCCCCGGCTGTTGACGGCAAACAGCATGACCGGGATTCGAACTCGCGATCCTCTGATCATAGTGTCAGCGTCTTAGCCTGCTGAGCCACTCGGGGCTTAAAGGTGTTGAGTTAAAAGAGAAGTTCAATTTCTGTCACATTTTAACACAATTTAGGCATCTGTTTATGCTTTGCTGAGATACAATTTTTGATCAAAATGTAGAGTACATACAGTACATATATAAAAGTCAGACACATTAACATTTCTCAGGTAACAAAATTACACTGATTTGGGCTCCTAATTTATAACCAGCAACAACTAATTTTTTTGTTTTGTCTTGGGGGGGTGGTTAAGTAATTTTTTTTCCAAAAATTTGATGTCAGCAGAGCAATTAACATACATAAACAGATAAATGATGTGAAATAAGGTGAACTTCACCTTTAACAGGTTTTCTATAGTAAGGGAAAGCACTGTTGTCTGTGGTAATTGATTGTACACTACACATACATCAGATAGAGATTAAGTGGAAAAACATGGGACTACTCCTTTAAACTTCCTCTCTTAGTGTGATAAAACATGTCTATCTATAGACAAACATGGATGAAATGGCTCATATTGACCACAACATGATGGCTGTCTTCAAAGTTTGAATTGTATGTCTTTGGATATAAAAATGTATTACATGTGTAGTTATTTATACCTTACCTATATATATATATATATATATATATATATATATATATATATATATATATATATAGATATATATATAGATATATTTATATAGATATAGATAGATAGATAGATAGATACTTGTAGATAGATAGAAATTTCCAAGATACGAGCCATTACTCAGTAGTTATTTTGCTTTATGATACGAGCTGAGATCTGAGTTACGAGCGAGCGAGTTAACGTCACCTGCAACTAGGTATCCAAGCAAGAATTCAGTTCAAGTGGTTATCTTGCCGTGCAAGCTTCTCTGTCATACTGCTGTTGCCATTTTGTTTATTTTGAAAATGTTCTTAGTTTTAACCATGAGTTCTAAGAAAGTGAGTGCCAAGATCTGTGCTGAGAAGAAGAAAGGGACAATGTCATGATGTCAAAACAATGCACACTTTGCTTGTTGCAATGTTTTACTGATGTTTAAGTCACAAACAAATAGAACTGAGCACTTTCTGTTTTGAAGGGTGCCCTCTGCCCCACATAAGGTCCCTTTAGTGCTGTGCAGCTTAAAAAAATTCTGGGACAAAAATCTAAAAGTGCTATAATTTTTATAATTACATTGCAGTTTTTTGCAAAATTTTTTTTTTTGCTACTTTGAAGAGCTCTTTTACAGAAAAACCATCAACATTTGATGTGTATGCCATGTAGTGTCCAGCGAGCTTCAAAAGTTTGAGAACACCTGCTCTAAACTGATCGCAGACACTCAATATAATTGAGAAAATAACAAATAAACAAACATAACTCACTGATATATCCACTGACTACAACATCACTAATAAATATCACAACCTGTCTGTTGCAATATATATACAGTGCCCTCCATAATTATTGGCACCCCTAGTTAAAATGTGTTAAAAGCCTTAAAATAAATACATTTTATATTGCAGAAGCATAATCTCACTCTGAAAAAATGTAGAAAAAAGCAATCTTGAACTCAAGTGGGAAAAAAAATAAAGAAACAATACTGACTAAGAAATAATTATTTCCTATAAAATGACCTGTTCCACAATTATTGGCACCCCTAACAATTTCTTGGAAATAAATGTATTTGAACCATTTTTGTCATTTCTACTGTAGTTTATAAAGTGGATCAAAGTATCTAGGAACCTTTAATTAGTAATTAATTATTTCCTGTTTCCCTGGGGTATAAATATGGCATCACACAACGGCCTATTTCTCTTACTCACTCTTAAACATGGGAAAGACAAGAGAACACACTATTCAAGTAATACAGATGTGTGTCGACCTTCATAAATCAGGCAATGTCTACAAGAACATAGCCACTCACCTGCACCCTTATCTACAGTCAGAGCAATCATCAAAACATTCAAAACATCTGGAACTGTGACAAACAAGCCTGGAAGGGGACACAAGTGTATCTTGCCACCACGCACAGTGAGATGGATGATAAGAGAAGTAAAAAGTTCTCCAAAGCTCACTGTAAGAGAACTGAATCAAATGGTATCATCTTGGGGTTACGAGGTCTCCCAAACAACCATCAGGCGCTATCTACATGCCAACAAGCTGTTTGGGAGGCATGCGTGGAGAAAGCCTTTTCTGAGTTATACTCATAAGCGTAAACGGGTGGAGTTTGCCAAGCAGTACTGGGATTTTAACTGGGACTGTGTACTTTGGTCAGATGAGACCAAGATAGACTTTTGGTAACAAACACTGTAAGCGTGACACTAAGGATGAGTACGCAGAAAAACACCTCATGCCCACTGCTAAGTATGGGGGAGGATCAGTGATGCTCTGGGCCTGTTTCTCCTCCAAAGGACCTGGGAACCTTGTAAGGATACATGGGATCATGAACTCTTTGAAATATCAGGATACTTTGAATCAAAATCTGGTGGCCTCGGCCTGAAAGCTGAAGATGGGTCGTCACTGGGTCTTTCAGCAAGATAATGACCCTAAACATGAGGCCAAATCTACTCAAAAATCGTTCACAAGGCACAAAATCAAGCTCCTCTCATGGCCATCTCAGTCCCCAGACCTCAACCCAATAGAAAACCTGTGGAGTGAACTGAAGAGGAGAGTGCAAATAAAGACACTTAAATTAGCTTTTTTGTCTTTTTTTGCATTGAAGCAGGGGTGCTAATAATTATGGAGGGCGCTGTACATGTCTGTGAAAATACATGCAGTTCACTTAAATAATTAGGATCTGATGACTAATAATAGTGACATCCCTAATCACACATTATACGGCTGTGAAATGTTCACTATAAACCCACAACAGATACAGACTCCCAACAAAGAGCTGCGTTTCTACAGGACCATTAATGTCATGTCCTCCATATCTACACACACACACACACACACACACACCTTTTGAGATAAGTGACCACTTATCCCTGATTTCCACTCGACAGCAGCTCAGACATGTTTACTGCCACTCGTATCTACAAAAGAACATCTTGCTCTTGTTACAGAGCAGAAAAGCCCGTGTCTCGATATAATGATGAGAACAATAAATAAACCAGAGTCAAATGTACGAAACAGAACAAACGGACTGTAAGAAATAATTCGACAAATCTCTCTGTTTAGCATTTCAAACACTTAACATTCATCCTTTGGAAAGGATGCATGGGCACCTGCCTAATCCTGCCATTAGCTATGGGCCCTCATTACACACGGGCCTAGTAACATACAAATAATGTGTCCAAATGTTTGTGGACACCCTTCTAATTAATACATTCAGCTACACAGTAAATCTGCAAGTGTTAAATCAACACTATTAGAGTTAAATTAACACTGAGGGTGTCAAAATGTAACACTCTCAGTGTTAATTTAACTCTAATAGTGTTGATTTAACACTGGCAAATTTACTGTGTACTTTAAAGTTGCACCCATTACTGACACACAGCTTGTCTAGTCCTTGTAGAGAAGTATTGCCAATAGAATAAGACTCCCTGGAGGAGATAAGCATGAACATACTGGCACCATGTCTAATGCCAGGTGGGCTAGAGGGGTATAAAGCGTCCCAGCATTGAGCTGTGGAGCAGAACTGTGTTCTCTGCTCCATTCAACACTTTTGGGATGACTTGGGGATGACGCAGGTATATTTTAGGACGTGGTGGTGGTGTGTTAGTGCGTGTTCTGGTATGAGAGTCAGCCAACAGCTTCCTGTGAGCACCAGTGATGGACCATGTACCAGGTGGACCAAGAAGGGTAGGCGTGTCTGCACAGTGAGCCAAAATCTCCAACAGCTCTGCTGTGTCTGATCCACTCGTATCACAACACGCACTAACACACCACCACCACTTCAGTGTCACTCCTGATGGGTGGTCCTGAGCGGTGAAGAACAGGATAAACAGAGTACACAGAGAAACAGATGGACTACAGTCTGTAACTGTAGACCTACAAAGTGCACCTGTGTGGTCATTGGAGTTAAAACAAGGTGTGTACCTAATGAAGTGGCCAGTGAGTATTTAAGGAATAGCCGTTTGTACAAGCGCATGAGAGAGAGCGAGAGAACAGAATACAGAGAATAAACTCACCTCCCTTAAACCTTTGACGTCCACAGGGGGGGAAGAACAGCGCAGAAGGAAGAAGAAAAGGTGAAAAGACAGACAGATTGTAAAAATGGATCAATGTGACTTCTTCAAGGCCTCAGCAGGAAAGTGAAGTGGAGCTGTTCTCCGTTGTCTTGGTTACAGATGCTTTTTCAAGCAGATCAGCCAATGGCCGTCTCACATGGCGGACACACAAAGGACCATGTGACAGACGGGCAGCCTTTCAGAAGAAAAGGGAGACACGGAGAGGACGGATTATTGTCCCAGAGAAAGGCAGTTTAACTCTGTATTTGTGCCGCTTTAGTAAGAGCCTGTGATTCTCAGAGCTTTACTGAGTACACAGTACATCTGCCAGTGTTAAATCAACACTATTAGAGTTAAATTAACACTGAGGGTGTCAAAATGTAACACTCTCAGTGTTAATTTAACTCTAATAGTGTTGATTTAACACTGGCAAATTTACTGTGTAACATTAACACAGCTCTGCAGTTTATTCACTTTCACGTCAATCAGTTCTCTACTCTTAAAAGAGGCGGTTCTTTAAGGGTTCTTTAGTAAAGAAACTGGTTCTATATAGAACCATGAACAATGTGTTGTAGAGCCTCAACAAGGGCTCTGCTATTGTTACGATGTCAAGTTTGTAATAATAGAGGAACCCTTTTTGGTGCTATAAAGAAACAATTTCAGAAAGGTTCTGTATACCAGCGATTGTCAACTGGTGGGTCGCGACCCGACACGTTTTGGGCGGGTCGTGGATAGATTGTAAAAAATAAATACATTTTAAAACAATTAAAAATTAAACATAATTAATGCTTAACTGATTTTGTCCTCGTTTAAAAAAATAAATAAATAAGACAGGGAGGCACGCGTCAGGCACACGCAGCATTCTCGTTGCCATGGTAACCACCATTCGTTTGCTGGGTTACTCTTCTGTTTAAATTTGTGATGATGTTCAGAGGCAAAGAATTGGGTGATAATTTTATGCTTCGTGCTTTTAACAGTTTGTAAATATTTAATAATAATATGTAATAATGTATTAATATTTTATTAATGTTAAATATATATTTTATTATTTTTTTACTATTAATAACACTTAAGCTATTATTAGTATATTATAATCATATCATATTTTGTAAGTGATGTATTCATATTTATTAATAATATTAATTTATGTTCCAGCACCCCCTCAAACCCCCCGAATCAAGCCAGTCGTGTCCCCCCTGAAATCTCTTAAATTCTCTTTACATGTATGTTTAAATGTGTTTTGAAGGCTAATTTATCAAAAATAAATTTCTATTAAATAAAAGTGGGTCGCAACTTAATGACCATGACAAAATGTGGGTCCCCTGCTGTATACAACCATCTAAACTCTTAAAAAAGATGGTTCTTCAAGGGTTCTTTAGTACAGAAACTGATTCTACTGTATATCGAACCATGAACACTCATGACAGGGTTCTTCAGGTTGATGAGAAATGTGTTGTAGATGGTTCTATACAGAACCTTTTGAAAAATGTTCTATATAGCCCCAACAGGGTTCTGCTGTAGTTACAATGTCAAGCTTGTAAAACCAATTTTGGTTATGTAGAACCATTTTCAAAAGTCTTCTATATAGAACCATCTACACCACATCCCTCATCAATCTGAAGAACCCTGTCATAATGCAAAGACGTTGGGTTCTTTGAGTGTTCATGGTTTTATATAGAACCATTTTCTTACTAAAGAACCATTGAAGAACCATCTCTTTTAAAAGTATAGATATACAGAACCTTTCTGAAAAGGGTTCTATATAGCACCAAACATGGTTTTTCTATTATCGCAGACTTGCCATCGTAATGATAGCAGAACCCTGTTTGGGGCTCTATACAACCACTTTCAGCACTTTCTTTTGTATAGAAACATCTACAACACATACATCAATCTGAAGAACTCTTTCACCATGAGAAGAACCCTTTGGGTTCTTGGACTGATTCATTGTTTTATATAGAAGCATTTTCTGTACTAAAGAACCCTTGCAGAACCATATTTTATAAGAATGTAAATGGTTGTATACAGAACCTTTCTGAAAATGTTTCATTATAGCACCAAAAGGGGTTCCTCTATTATTAAAAGCTTGACATTGTAACCATAGCAGAACCCTTTTTGGGGCTCTACAGCACATTCTTCATCAGTCTGAAGAACACTAACTTGTTTCAAGGCTTGTTTAGATTTCAAATTTGGCTTCTTTAGTTTAGAACTGGATGCTAACGCTGCTAACAAACAACACAAATCAATAGTTTGTGAGATGTTTTGTTAATGTACTTGTACAGAAACAACAGGACTATTTAGGTGACTACTGAGTTCTTGTTAGTCTCCAAATTTGGACTCCAAACATGCCCTGACTGATGTATGAGGTAAACTGTACATGTTATTTCTTTCTGAACCATTCTTTGTGAAGTTGCACAAACTCTCTGCTGCATGCAACTCACAGCATGCAACTAGTTGCATGGAAACTTCAGCATGTAAAGTCAGGAGCTTTAACAGTGAGGTTTTGAGTATAGTAAAGTAGACCTGGCCTGTATCTCCTCACACAGAGCTTCTATCTGTCCATAAACTGAAGGCTGCTGCCCCCTACTGGACAGCTCCATATTATACACATGATGTGTTTGTGATTGAATGGCAATAAGTAGAGTACGTTCAAACACACACACACACACACACACACACACACAAGAATAAATATGTATTGTTGACACTGATGTGATGTGTAGAATATGATCCTGAAAGGCACAAATCCAGACTACCTCAGTCATCATTTGGCAATACTCACGTTTTTAATCAGCTTACAGTGACCGTCTTTTTCAATATAAGACCTAACCTGCCTCACCCTATTGGCTCTGTATACTGAATGGCCTTCAGATTAGGCTTAAAGTGAAATAAAGTCACCCTTTCATATTGAAATGTGTTGTATTGTTGTGGTCTGAATGCATGTGCTAAAGTTGGGAGGGTTTGGGCGTGGGCTGCAGCAGCTCCTCTGCGCGTTTGCGTCACGTGCACGCTCCGCCCTTCTGCGCTGCGATTGGCTAGTAGTTCCTACACACAAGGAATTCGCCAATCAGCGAGCTGCTTTGTGTGACGCGTGAGCCAATCCGTTGCGTAGGAGGGCGGGAGTTGCCGGAATACGAGTGGGAAATAAAAAACGCACTCGACTTCCGCCTGGCTCAGAGAGAGCGAAGGTGGTCGCCTGAAATCGTTCACAATCGAGCAAAGAAGAGGAAAAATCAGCATTTTTCGACCGCCGTCGTGTGGAGGGAGATTGTGGACTCGTCTGCGGACCTGAAAATCGCCACCCTTTCAGACCTCGACGAGGAAAACAACAAACAACAGCGTATTTTGTAAGTAGTCCAGCTGTAAACATGTTTAAATGCAGTATTCCGCACTGCTGGTTATGGTTTATTGTTTTATAGCCTCGAAAATGAAACAATTTCACCAGATCTCAGCTTCCAGTGTCTTTTTTCTTATTATTGACCTCATATTACTGATAGTTTTCTGCAGTTAGGATGTAGCCAATGTATGTATATATACCTTGTTATTTGCATGCATATATTAATATAATAATAAGCAGCTTTATTTTTTAATGCCACAAATATTTTTGTACACTTGAAGTCTACAATCCAGTGTTTGGTGCTTTGCAAACTCAGCCTGGGCTGCAGTGCACTGAGCTCACTGTGTCCACGTTGTTTACATTCGTCCAGCAGAGGATCAATAAGAGTGACGTCATGTACTGCGGCCTCGAGCCCCTGATGCTGCTCTGTGGGCTGAATCACTACATATGGTGGCATCACGTTTGGGACAAAGTTACTCATTCGTTTAGGGTTGTCCTCAGCTGCACTCTGCGTCCTCCCTACGTCCCTGAACTGAGCTGATCTGTGTGTCTTGACTACCATTAGAGGGTAACGCCCCATTATAAAGAAATATAGAAACAAATCAAAAGAGTACTGCAAGAGGAGGTGCTTCTCCACTTCAGCATCCATTCTTCATTCCTTTTATACATTTTATCTTATATATTCACAATTTTATATCCGGTCAGATATCAATACATTATTAAAGGGGACATTCACCTTTAGATAAATAGATCAGTACTTTATTTATCCCATTCAAGTCATCCAATAGAGCCTTAAACACATAAAAAATAATGACTTTTATCTACTTTTATTTTTATCTATTTAAATAAAATTAAATATATAGAACACAATTATAAAAATTAGTTTTCAAATATAAAAAGGCTCAACTGTAGAAAAAAGGTCAGCTTCCCCTTTAAACTGTAGGACTGCCCACAGATGTGGTTCCAGTGGAACTGAGCACTGTTTCTGTCCTGCTCAAGGGTGACCTCTTGTGGCACAAATCTGACTTGCTAGATTAACCTACATAAAGTCCATTCGATGCTGTGCAGCACGGGCAAAACTTAAAAGTCCTACATTTTAGTGTTCAGCAGTAAACTGTATGCATGTGTTGTTATATTGTGAATTATAAAACACATTTTGTGGTAACATTTTGCATTTATGTCATGTTATGTCACCTTAATATTTAAGCATGCAGAATGGAAAATCCTAAAATTAGCACAATAAAAACTTATATTCAGTATTATTGTGCCAGAACTTTTTCAAATTTTCACAAGACTTTACCATTTTCTTTTAATCATTAATTCATTCTTTCATTAAGTCATCTTCTCAAGTTTAGGAAGCAGTGTGCAGTGAAGAAATACATGTAGGCCTCAGCTGGGATCAACACAAGTGACTAAAAATAGGTTTTCAAATGGAATTTTTGATGGAAATGTCTTGTGAAGTGACTGAGCCAGGCTGGTCCTGGGTGACCTCAAAGTGGACAGATGGCATGCATTTATGGATTCTATCTGTAAAGTAATATATATTTTATTATATGTCCATGTGTGGTCTTAAGTTCAAAGATGTTACATGATTCAGTTTCTTTGTCATTTGTACTGGCCATGCCCTGTTATACCTGCTATTCATCACAAATTCAGCAAAAATCTGTGTGTATGTTATGTTTTGTTGTAGAGTGAAACCTCGGTTTATGTAATTAATCTTTTCTGAAGTGTCTGATGATAACTGAAGCAATATTTCTCATAAGAAATCATGTAAATCAAATTAATCTGTTCCAGACACTCCAAAATATTAACAAAAATACATTTTACGGTATATAGAATAACTATAGTTTTACATACACAACACAATGAGAAATAGATACAAAAGACTAATGAAATGGATAAAATAACATTTATCATCACTCTTACAGGTTTATGCTCTGTTTTAGAGAGTGCTGGTGTGGTCCAGCCTGCAGCCTTAGTTTTGTACACTTGTTCTCAGGCTTCTCGGCTGCTAGTTGTTTTCACATCCATTTTCAGGCAGTAGTGCTGTGCGCCGTTGCTTTAATGTGATGGGTTTTAGTTTGTTTTGAGCATTATCAATGAGAAACAAAGCCAGAGACACAATGAGAAACAAAGCCAGAGAAACAATGAGTAACAAAGCCAGAGAAACAATGAGTAACAAAGCCAGAGAAACATCAGGAAACAAAGCCAAAGAAATAACGAGAAACAAAGCCAGAGAAACAACAAGAAACAAAGCCAGAGAAACAATGAGTAACAAAGCCAGAGAAGCAATGAGTAACAAAGCCAGAGAAACAATGAGTAACAAAGCCAGAGAAACAACAAGAAACAAAGCCAGAGACACAATGAGAAACAAAGCCAGAGAAACAACGAGAAACAAAGCCAGAGAAACAACGAGAAACAAAGCCAGAGAAACAACAAGAAACAAAGCCAGAGAAACAACGAGAAACAAAGCCAGAGACACAACGAGAAACAAAGCCAGAGAAACAATGAGTAACAAAGCCAGAGAAACATCAGGAAACAAAGCCAAAGAAACAACAAGAAACAAAGCCAGAGAAACAATGAGTAACAAAGCCAGAGAAACAACAAGAAACAAAGCCAGAGAAACAATGAGTAATAAAGCCAGAGAAACAACAAGAAACAAAGCCAGAGAAACAATGAGTAATAAAGCCAGAGAAACATCAAGAAACAAAGCCAGAGAAATAACGAGCTACAAAGCCAGAGACGCAACGAGAAACAAAGCCAGAGAAACAAAGCCAGAGACGCAACGAGAAACAAAGCCAGAGAAACAAAGCCAGAGACGCAACGAGAAACAAAGCCAGAGATGCAACGAGAAACAAAGCCAGAGAAACAGCGAGAAACAAAGCCAGAGACGCAACGAAAAACAAAGCCAGAGACGCAACAAAAAACATATCCAGAGAAACGAGAAACAAAGCCAGAGACATAGCGAGAAACAAAGCCAGAGAAACAATGAGAAACAAAGCCAGCCACTTTTCAGTGTCAACATTAAAAAGACCAGGGGGTTATTACACAATAGAATAGATAGAATCGCCTTTATTGTCATTATAATTTGTATTACAATGAAATTGGATTTGCTGCTACAAGGTGCTTGTTTTGTAGTTTACAAGGTAATAAAGAGAGTGCTTAAAGTATAAATAGACAAAAATGTACACTATACAAAATATAATATATAAAAGCAATATATAATGTATATTATATAATATAATAAAGCAATGTATAATATATACAAAGCAGGCTTTCTCAGTTTAGCCAGGTAATGCAAGCCCGAAGTCGAACCTGACCAATGAGAAAAGAGCAGCAGGACGTCCCTATTTGTCAGTCATCAAAGTATGACTTAAACTATCTGGATAACTTGGAAATCCTGCTTTGTGGAATACCCCCCTGAGATACTTTATACAGGTATAAAGTTTACCTTTTACTTCTGGAATTGAATCATGAACCCAAATGAGCGTTTTCACAATCATTTTTGGCGTTGCACTAGTAGAAGATATGCCTGATACAGATTATTTGTGAACTGGTTGTCACAATATCAGAATTTTGTCTTTGATACTGATACCAGTGGTAGTATCATGGCACAGAATACCAAATCAATACTCTGGCCGTAAATAAAGACACTCACAATTGTCTTCAAGACCAAATGTTTATTTGACACATTTTTACAGTTTAACATGTCTGTTCTTTTTTTATGTCATCTCTGTGATCCATACAGTACTCCTCAGTTGTCAACAAAACACAGCTTGCTTCTTATCTCTATTAGAAAGTATTGAAAAGAGTAGAGAGTCGATTTCCAAATTTGAGCACTGAAACGTGTTGAAACTTTCGATTCTTAGTGCAACTCTGTGTGAATGACATCATTCTGAAGATCAGCAGCAGGTCTATTGGACCACAGGTAGTTTCCACAGACCGGTCTGGCAGCATGTATTGCCGGCCTGGCAGGGTTTGACAGGGAAAGCCCGTTCAGTGACAGTAGGCGAGTTCTGCTTCGTTGCCAAAATAGCTTCCCTTTTTTTCTCCTGCATGTACGTCACTACACAAAAGGTTGCCTCATTTGTCATGGCAACAAAAGACGAGGTGACTGGTTGCTGTGCTGTTCAGGAAGAGCTGGTTGTATGGAAGTACAGCGTGTCGTAAGGATGAGCAGGGATTTCTGAACTTGCAGCCATCTGGTGCTCCGTTATCACTTCTTGGTGATATAAGTAGGGTTTGCAGTGAGAGACCTCTGGTTCCTGGTCCGTACAGCTTTGTAATGACTTGTTCTGTGAAACATATTCTCCTTTTGACCTCCTTTCTCTTTTATTCTCTGTGTTTCAGCCTTTTCTGCAACGTCTGTCAGGATGACGGAATACAAACTGGTGGTAGTTGGGGCGGGTGGTGTGGGCAAAAGCGCACTCACCATTCAGCTGATCCAGAACCACTTCGTTGATGAGTATGACCCGACTATTGAGGTAAGACTGAAAGCGTTTCACTGCATATTACATTTGGACAGAAGCATTGGGACATGGACTCATTCACGCTGCCCAGAGAAGGCTTTCTGATAGATTTTGGAGCATTTTTTTCCATTTAGGAAGAAGAGTGTTAGTGAGGTGAGGATGCTTAAGAATCATCATCCCAGCTCATCACCAAGTCCTCTTAAAAGCTCCTGGATGGAGCTCCATCATTCTAGAGAACACAGCTCAATGTTGTAACAGCTCTAACGTGGCATTAGTGCCAACAGGTTCAGGTTTTCTGCTCAAGAGTGCTGTTCTATTGGCAGACTAGACAAGCTCTGTATGTAGCTCAGCAGTGCCCACTTTCTGTCCAACTGAGAAACTTTTTTTACCCCTCAGGACTCGTACAGGAAGCAGGTGGTGATTGATGGGGAGACGTGTTTGTTGGACATCCTGGACACAGCCGGTCAGGAGGAGTACAGCGCCATGAGGGACCAGTATATGAGGACAGGCGAAGGCTTCCTCTGTGTTTTTGCCATTAACAACACCAAGTCCTTTGAGGACATCCACCAGTACAGGTTTGTCTCTAAACTGGGCATGAAAATGGTGTCCCGAGCTTCGCAGGGTGCTTGATTTGTTTGTGTGTGTGTGTGTGTGTGTGTATTCACAGGGAGCAGATCAAACGAGTAAAAGACTCTGACGATGTACCCATGGTGCTTGTGGGTAACAAGTGTGACCTCCCAGCGCGTACCGTGGACACGAGGCAAGCCCAGGAACTGGCTCGTAGTTACGGCATCCCGTACATTGAAACTTCTGCCAAGACGAGACAGGTCAGGAATCTGGACACTCTGTGACATATTGACTAAAGTACTTACAAAAGGTTCTTAGAGCAATGCCGTCACCATTTTGGGTTCCTTAAAGAGCCTTTTCTGTAAATGAGATGTGTGAGGTTGAAGAATATTGCAAAGGTCTAAAGGACCTGCAAGGTTTTCACCGTCCTCACTCGCATGTTTTTTGATGCAGCACTGTATTCCACATTTCTTCTGAGGAATGCTAATCTAGGAGGTGCTAATGAGCTCTGGTTTGCTGTTTAGGGAGTGGAGGATGCTTTCTACACACTGGTCCGTGAAATCAGGCAGCACAAATTAAGGAAGCTGAATCCACCAGACGACAACGGCCAAGACTGCCTGAACTGTCGCTGTGTGGTGTCATGACTAGGTATGTTCTCTCAGTTCTATTGTTTATTAAACCATCTGTTTCTGTTTGTACCAGTGCAAGTAAAATTAGGAATGAATGTTTCACTTAAAATTCATATTAGGCGAGTGGTTCAGCAGGCTAAGACTCTGACACTATGATCTGAGGATTGCATGTTTAAATCCTGATCATGCTGCTAACCATCAGCCCAAGAGCAAAATTGGCTGTTCTCTCTTTGGGCAGGTAGATGGCGCTCTATCACTTTCACATTGCAATGTCCGCTGGCTCAGGCGTCTACTGATTGGTCTATTCAAAGCTGGGAATCCTGCAATTTCCTCCGAGCGTGTTGGCTCCCCAGTGACAGTGTAGCAGCGGTAGATTAAAAAGAGGCGGTGGCTGCATCACACGCAACGGAGGAGGCTTGTGCATAGAGCTGTGCGATATGGCCAAAAATTTTATCACGATAAATTTTTCTATACTGATCAATCTCGATAATTATCACGATATTAAATTTTCTAACACTGTCATAGTTTTAAACAACATATTTCTAAAAACAACAGACTAAATACATGAAATGTTACTATTTAAAATATTAAAATGTTTATTGACAGAACATAATATTGTAGCGTCTGGCTGGACGCGTTGAAAGGATGAACGAGAAAGACGTTTAAAGTCGTCGCTTTATTGTTGAAACTTACAATGATTGCTGTAGGCCGCAGCCACTCCAAAATAACAACAGGCTAGAGAGCCAAGCTAACAGGCTAATGCTAGCACTCGGGCTGACACACACACACAGCGAGCAGCCCTCCTCCTTCTCACACAAACCGATGAGCACACAGCGACCTCGCGCTCTCTCGCCTGGCCAATCACAGCTTGTCTAAACAAAACAATGCATTTTGGCGGTGCTGGTGAGGAGGAGCTAACAAGCAGCAGTATTAGACTTCTGAACTCACTGTCAAGCTGCTTAGACACGAAATGGAAACAAACGTTAATGCTTATCGAATTCTATTGTCCCGGCTTATCATCGTGAAGGGAAAAATTATCGTGAAAAAAATCGATATCGTTTTATCGCCCAGCACTACTTGTGCATGTCCTCACCCTCCTAGAGTCAGGGACATTGCAAAAGTGATGTGAAGTGTCCTAATGGATGGGATGGGCTAACTGGCTACTGCTACATTGGGAAGGTGATAAAATTTGCAAAAAATTTTAAAAATGTGCACGTGGACATACTCTATTCACAACTAGAGACAATGATGAAGAGTTGCTTATTTCCATCTTCTCCATTTCACAGCTAACTTGAGTCCGATGGAACAGACTTGGAGCAGCCACGTTGCTCCACCACTGCGATGCCTCCACAGGTATTAAAGTTTGGGGCAGAGTGTGTAAAAGGAAACTCTTGACGCTGGCACAAGTGGATTCAACATCCTTCTGTCTGCTGAGGGACATCTCTGACTCTGGCTTCTACAGGAGCTAAATGGTTCTTTTGTACCTCAAACACTAGTCTAAACACTGGGACTGTGTTAAGGACTGTCACTAAAATATGTTATCAACACTAATACACTATCTACTCTCAACTGGAAACAGTAGTTGACAAAGTAACCACACATATCACCTCAGATTTGGACTTTTGACCAACAAAGGAGGAGAGTAGACATTATGTGGACTCGCAAAAGTGAAATTGCTTAGACTAGCAAGTGTAATGATGTGGAATATACATATATATCGTCAATGTAATGTACATATTTACATACAAAGAGACTCATTGATATCCTGCAATTCTCATAAGCTCCAGTGCAATAGTTCATGATGTTGATCACAAGGTACAAAGTGAAAGGGAAACAGTTGATTTGCACATGGCATCACGGCATAGGGCTGCGTTTCAATTGAGCACATTGCATCCGTGTTCCAGCTTTTCCTTGGTCACTTAAAAGACGGAGGAGACAACTACAAAGTCTGTCCGCTTGAGGTTTTTGGGAATGTTGTAGATGACTGTTTGACAGAGATCGGACTCTTAACTGAATTGCACATCTTACAACCTTAAAAGCCGAAAAGCACTTGTATCTCTGCTCATCACTGTGCTTTATTCCTGCTCAGGGCCTTGAGTCGAAACATTGTGGTTTGGTTTGAAGGTTCTGTTGTATGTGTTTAGGTCCGTCTTTTTTTCTTCCCATCCAGAATCCAGAATGTTGAGGCTGAAATGAATACTGGAAATCTGTGTTTTAGGAGCTTCTAATGGTGCATCTCTTATTTTAGTCCTGCTGGAATTGAGAACTGTTGGCACGTTGATTAGCATCACGTTGCCTTGAAATGACAGTGACGAGTAGCAGCTAATGCTCCTTCAATCTCGGATGTTACTTTCAAGCGGTTTACAGTGAAAACTGGCATGAATGAACATAATGTAATGCCCTGTACCCTGTCAGGGACTGCTGCATTTACCACTGGCAGTGCAGCTACAGAGGCCTTTGTAAAACATAGCAATATGTGCATTTATGGTCTCTTGGTGAGCTGTGGTGGTCATTACTAGGACTGGGTACTTTTAGGATATCGAGTTACTTCGGTACTAGTACTGAGTATCTAAATTCTGCCATTCTGGCCATTCTGTGAGCATGTTTTAAAATCTAGACTGGTCTAAATTACACTCTTTATCATCACCTTGTGCTTATTTGTAATTTAAAAGATGGTATCGATGGTCTTGGGTTTTGAACGTTTTGAGATACCCAGTATCCCAGTACCCAGATACCCGGTTGGCCGACATTGCTGTCTATTTGACGTACTGATATTAATCCTTAGTTCTTAGTCCTTAAAATTTAAATACTTTTGGTCCTCACAGTGTCCTTAATTACGTTTCAGTGATATCTCTTTGTTGAATGTACCTCCACAGTCTTAAACTATTGATATGAACGACTTACATTGACGTGATTTGTTAAAGGCTCCGTCCAGGAGAGCCTAGTGTGCTTTCTTGGAGATTCTCCGAACGTTTGCATCGATGACCCCATTTAGTCACTATAACTAGTTCTTGAACAATTTATAGTTGAAATGGTGCGATAACTGCAGTACGACTACTTTTGGATTGTCCGGATCATTTGAATGCACTGGTCCAGAGTAATTCAGTATGGATAACATGCCTGGATGTTTGAAATTCATAGCTTTGTAACGAGAAGCTTACTATCTAATCAAATACTGATTTCTCAGAGACGTTTGCTGCTAAATGAACTTGTTGGTGATGACTTTATTGTGGAATCTCACGGCCAGTCGATTCCTCATACACAACACTGAGTCTGCTGTTTCAGACCTTTTGGCTTTAGAAGAATGAATTTGGTTTCACCAGTCTCTCTTTGTGTGTGTGCACAGGTTAATGTTTCGTTCTTTTAATTGATGTGAAGAGCATTGTACAATACTGATGATTGATAAAGGTCTTAAATAAACAAATGTGGTCTTTTTTTGGGGGGACATTTACACTAGAACAAGAACTTATTTTGGAAATGTACAGTTTCAGTGATGACTGTTCTTGATATGAGTCTTGGGCCCTGGTCTTGCAACGTTAGGACCCATGCAGATGCTGGATACGAAGATGGCAGCCTACCACTCGGGGTAACAGAACCTGGACCAACCTGGTGGAGAGGATGGAGGAGAATGCTGAGATGTCGGCAGATTTTGAAAGCAGCAAATTGAGATGTAAACTGATTCCTTTTAAAGAAAGGTGTCAAGCTCTGATTGGCCAAAGCATGATATCTCAGTCTTTAGCATTAGACTTTTAATCCCTGTTGAGGTGGTTGTGTTTAGCGTTTACTTCTGTAGAGGGTGTTACAGTGCTCAGCTACCAGGCTGTACCCAACTGTTGTTAGGGGAAGCCGTGGCCTTGTGGTTAGGAATCTGGTCTTGTGACTGGAACGATGCTGGTTCGATCCCTCGGCAGGGCATGACTGAAATAATGTCCCTTCCTCTAGGAGGGTGAACACTAGCCCAAGCCTCCTCCGATACAAGTGAACCTCTCTTCGAGCCCAAGCCAACACACTCGGAGGAAAGCACAGTCCAATTTTTCTCTTAGTCTCAGTGCCTTAGTCCCCTCAGCCACTCAGAGCCCTTTTAGGATGATGAGTTACTTTAGTACTACTGAGTATCAGGATTCTGCCATTCAGGACCCAGGCTCAGCAGGCTAAGACGCTGACACTATGACCAGAGGATCGCGAGTTCGAGTCCCGGTCATGCTGTTTGCCATCAACAGCTGGGTAAAAATTGGCAGTGCTCTCTCTGGGTGAGTAGATGGGGCTCTCTCTCTCTATCACTTTCACATTGCAATGTCTGCTGGCTCAGGCGTCTACTGATTGGTCCATTCAGAGCTGGGAGCCCTGCGCTTTCCTCTGAGCGCGTTGGCTCCCCAGTGACGGTGTATCAGCAGTAGTTTGAAAAGAGGTGGTGGCCGCATCACACACAGCGGAGCAGGCTTGTGCTTGTCTTCACCCTCCTAGAGTCAGAGACAGTGCAAAAGTGATGGGGAGAAGCCTAATGGAGGGAATTGGCTAACTGGCTAGTACTACATTGGGAAGGGGAGAAAATGGGCAAAAATGGAAAAAAAAAAAAAGTAACTTCCCATGTAACAAATATTATTATTATTATTATTATTATTATTATTATTATTATTATATTTAAATTCTGTTCTGTCAGTTCTCCACCTAAACTGCTTTGCAGTTGTTCATAACTCTTACGTCTGGGTGATATATTTTATTTTAGAGCATCAAGATACCAAAAAGGGAAAAAAGCAGGTTTAGAGCGTAGAGGGGAAAAACTACTTAATAACCTTTAAAACTTTGACTTTTTCTTTTTAAGTTGGTATAATATAAGAACATAATCATTGAAACATGCACAGTGTTGAGGTAAAAACAGAACATATTAATAACAGTTTACATTTAGGCAGAAACACGACGTAGAAGTGAAACTGAAGGAAGTGAAAGTGAAAGTGCACATTCCTGCCCTTGCTGTCTTTATCTTAATCATGTCTCATTGAACTGAACTGGAGTAACTTTACTGGTGCTGATCGTTTCCCAGAACATGCCTGTGAACCAAAAGGTCCTGGAAAGGCTGTTAAAGGTACGTTTGCCACAAACCCTTTTAGATGTAACACACATCAGCATTAGTGAGTGTTTTTGTTCTTTATGTTTAGACGTTTTT
>BRDA01003429.1:0-12956 GCA_036984385.1 Crenuchus spilurus
GAGGGAATTTGGGGAGGCCCCAAATTCATGATCCATTCTGTCTGGGACCTCCTGTACTACCTCAGCACTGCTTTCCTACTTCATGGTAACTTCAAGGTGTGACTCCGCCCTCCCCATGTGACTCTGTCAGGTGACTCTACCATGAAGCAGAAACAAAGCAGGACCGATCAGTTCAGAACACGGCTCTTAACCTCAGCCTTAAACTTCACTAACTTTGGTCTACAGTACATTTAATGACAATGTTTATCTATAAGGTCTGACAAAGCAGTATGGTTAATTTTTTGGTCAAAATTCAACGACCTTACAGGTGAACTGTCATATTTCAGTTCAGTTCAAAAGTCTTCCTGATGCTGTTATTAGTGATGGTTTAGTTCTGTGTCTGAACTGAAGAGTTTGTCTGGACTAGCTGAGAAAATTCTCTTCATGGAAACAAAACATTTATGTATGTTGCTTCAGCAGGTTGAATCAAATATCCATGATTTTTCCAAAACTTTTCCAGGCCTGGAAAATGTTATTTTCAAATTCCATGACCGTATGAACCCTTTACATTGTTTATAGTGCTAGAGAGAGTGCGCCATCATGCTGTTTTTCGAGTGTCATCTACAGCCAGGGGCCAATTCTGCTCTCTCTCTCGGCCCCCGGCTGTAGATGGCACTCAAATAACAGCATGACCAGGATTTAAACTCCCCATCCTAAAATCATAGTGGCAGCGAAATAGTCCGCTGAGCCAATCGGGGTTCAACTCTTCTGAAAATGGGGAGACGGGTCACTTGCTTTTTTGGTTTGTGCTACATAAATTAAAAAAAAAGCTCCTTGGACAAAAAATGAGTAACCTTGCATATTTAAGGTGGAAATTCAGTGAATTCAGGCTCCTGCAGATGGCGCTGCCCAAGGATGATGGGGCTATAAATACATGCAGAGGTTGTGATGGGATTCACAGATTGAGAATAGGTGGTACAGTGCAGTGAGCGTCTTGTTCAATGTGTGGAAAATGGGTCACAAAGCAGATGTTAATGATAAAGGAGTGAATGTATTTGGGCGCCAAAGGCCAGAGTGTGAAGGAAGTCGCTGAAGCATACAGTCATACAGGTCTACCAGCAGTGGTAAACATCCCAGTTGATAGGGACTTCTCAGAATTGTGGTCAAAAGTCCAAACTGCAGACTGGAATTTTGCCACTCAATTCATTAATATGCACTGATACAGCACCATGTGAACAGCCAGCCTTTTCAGCAACAACCTTCTCTGGCTTATTCTTCTTGTGGAGGGTGTCCGTGATCAGCATTGTGGTTGTGTGAGCTAGACAGATATAGATTTACTCAAACTCAAGAAGAAATTCTAATAATTTGAGAAACGTGAGATTTATGAGCCATACCAATTAAAAGTAAACAAAAAGATTTAAATGTCACTTAATTTTTTAAGTAACCCATCCCATCTGCTAGGGGCTCCCCATCACTTTGCAATATCCTCCGATGTGTGTGATGTGTCCACCGCCTCTTTTCTAGCTACCACTGATACACCGTCACTGGGGACCCAAAGTGCTTGGAGGAAAGCTCAGGATCCCCAGCTCCGATGGCCCAATCAGTAGATGCCTGAACCAGCGGACACTGTAGTGTGAAAGTGATGGTGAGAAAGCACGGCTAATTTTTGCTCTCTCAGGCCCCGGCTGTCGACGGCGAACAGCATTACCGGGATTCAAACTCGCGATCCTCTCTTCAAACAGAGACCAGTCATCACTTACACATAAGCCACATTAGAACCACTCCACTACTGCTTTGTTCAGTTCATGATTTATTTTGCTGCCATCAAATACATGGTATCAGGAGTCCATCAGCAATCACAGTTACTAATAATATGGTTATCCTTAAAGATATTTATATGTTGTATCACCAACATCAACCTTCCATCATAAATGTCCAAAGATTCGGATGCTGTAATCTTATTTATTCCAGCATAATAAAACAAATTCTCATTACACGTGAACGTTACTGAGTTAAAACATACACAGTACACGTCAAAGGCAGAGAAGTATTTATGAAGTAGATAATTACATGGATGCTTGTTTATCTGCGGCTGGTGCTGCCAGATTTTCTCTTTCCTGCTAGTAGGTGTTTGGGTTTCAGGTTGAATACGTGTCTGTCGGACTCGCCCTTCTTGCCCTGCCTGTTCATCCCCTTCTGAGAGCTCTTCATCATCGTCTTCACTTTCTTCATCATCTAGGACGAGGGAGAGACAACAACAAACGAGTATTAAATAAAGTGTCCGTTCTGCATAACCACTCCATCAGGAATGGAGCTTAATACTTTTAGTATCCATGTTTTCCAGACCCAGTCAGAAGCTTTCTGGATGCAATCAAACCAAGCACACTTCACAATTACCATTATAACTCATTTTACCTTTATTTAACCACGTAAGTATTGTGAGATTTGTGTTACAGAGGCTCAGCAAACTCAGCAACAACAGTGTCAAAACAGTAAGAGTGTCATAAATCTATATTCTGATTAAATCTGCTCTAAACTTTCCAAAAACCTGTTTTCAGATGTGCTGATATATTGTGAAACAACACTCAACATTTCTACTCAATACTTTTGAGCTCAGAACTGAATAAACAGAGGTGTTGGCTACATACTGCTCATTACAGTTTTTAGACATTGTATGTGGTTTTATTTCTAAAGCTTAACTAATGTGAGGCGACATTCCGTTTTCACTCAGCCACTAACCCTACACTGAATATTTGTGAGATAGGTGTGAAAGACTCAGGAGATGACAGGCTTTTGTTTGTCAACATTCCACAGATTCTTGGCTGCTGGAACCCACCAATGGAATGTCCAGAATTATCACGTCATCATATGAATGCGAGATTGCGTCTTTTTGGTGGGAAAATGTGCAAGACTGTCCGAGTCTCTCTCACAGATATATCTCTGCTTATTTAAACTCCTCAAAAGAATCTAAAAACATATTTCGAGCCAAGCAGTACATAATTGAAAAGTAGAGTATGTTTCGGGTTGTTTCTAGGATAAAACCTTGCAGAGTTATATACCGTTTTTGCGGAATTTTGTTTTTGTTCCTAAAGATGGGTCCGCTGACTCCAAAGGGTTAATACAGAGTTTAAAGCCTAAATTTAAAGAATAAATGTACCTTGACATCTCTGACTCCTGACTGGTCACGTGGCGGTCTTGACCCACTCTGACTGCGTGTGCGTGAGGTGGGCGGAGCCGATGCTTCCCTCTTCCTTTTCCTGACCAGTGAACGTGACCTCTGACCCTGCTGGACATAGTGGCTCTACAGAGAGCAAAGGTTAGTGGTTAGAATACAAAGAAGAGTCAACACAATCAAAATCAGGACGGCTTACGTTGAAGAATTGCGCTGTACGATACTTAGTTAACCTTTTAAATAAATAACGTTATAATAATTTAGGTATTTATGCACATGTACAGATGTTACAGCAGTGTGTGCTTAGTTGGCCAATCAAGTTTGATTCTGATCATTATTAAAAACAATTAAAATTAGCATATTTGACAGAAGTGCACACGTAAGAGCAGACAGAATATGGTATTCTTACATCATCTTTGTTTGTCATGTCCAAACCAAGCTCCCCCATTTCCTTCTCCAGGGTCGCCCTCTCCATCTGCACACAGTAACCACAACACAGTGCCAACCATCAGAAACCAGTCAAACCAAATTAGGTACCAACTACTGATGAACAGAAGCGTATTTGGACTGAAGGCCTGAATGTACATATTCGACACAAACCGGGAGGAACATACAGACCTTCTTGGCAGTACGCGGCAACCTGGGTCCATGCACATCTTTCTCTTTTGATGCCATGATCTTCAGCTTCCTCTTCTCTCTAATCTGACTGGCAAGCTTCCGAATTTCCTGCATCTCCTCATCCTCGCTTTCTTCATCCGAGTCATACTCGCCTGCCTGCTCCCGGAGCTCCTCCTCCTTCTCCAGTTCAGTCAATTGCTGGGATGGGAGCGAGAGAGTTAGCATAGTTACAAATGCTAAAGTGAGCAGGCGATGAGATAGACGACTTAGTAGTTTAGACACTGTTCAATTATGTCACCTTCATGATGTCGGGGTCAATGTAATCAGCAATGTTGTGTCCTTCCCAGACCTCAGGAATCTTATCGTTCTTCTCATCAGCATTCATTATGTCCCAGTATTCTACACAGATACAAGACAGACATTACAGGAAAGCCTGGTTCTCATGCTGTTATAATTACATAATAACTCCTCACACATAAATACTGTACACTTCTAGTGCACAAGTGTGTGAGTGTGTGCGAGTACTTACTCTGTAAATCAAGTGTGTAATCATCTCCAAGTTCTATCTCCAGGTCTCTCTCCAGTTTACGTTTGGGGGCATCGATTTCCATTGCCTTCCTGCGCAGAACTGCCCCCTCAGGGATGAATGGACATCTTTCCTAAACATCAACATTTAAAAAGTCATTAATTAATTAAATCTCTTCAATTAAAACAAGCTACTAAAGTCTGTTTATTCCTTTATGTCTCTATACATGTTCCTCTAAGCTCTTTTAAAGCTTTCTGATGATGATTCTCGCTTTATAAAATATATAATTCCCTCCTGACAACGATCTGGTTACTTGATTATTCTATGCTATGCTGCTATCTGGTAGCCAGTCTCTAAAGTCTTTATTAAGGTCGTGTGGCTTTGTCCACATCCGTGTTACACACCTTGTTGTCTCTCTTTGCCGGCATGGCTAAGTGGAGCCTGTTGAGAACATCGTGGACTTTCTTTCCCTTCATCTTGGTGTCAACTCGGTGGGCCAGCAGCCTATCACATGCCTGGAAAACAGCCTTACTATTTACAAAGACTCACAACACAGATGCATTAGAAGCAGGCTTGTGAAGTTAGATTCAGCAGCACTGCCACAGTAAATCACAGTAATATTTATAAATTATTAACTCGTTTAGAATTTTACTGCAGCAACGCATCTAAAACAAAAGTACCACGTCTACCATTATGTAGCTTCACCTCTTCTTTTAACAACAGTCTGGAAGTGAGGAGAGCAACTGTTTGGGAGAGGAACGTTATCAACAGTTTTGGGTCTTTTTTGACCATTTTTTTCCACAGATAATGATTTCTGGAAGTGTTCCTGAGCCCATGCAGTGATTTCCAGTAGAGAGTCATGACTGTTATTAATACAGTGTCATGTAAACCCCGAGTGGCTCAGCGGACTAAGGCACAGTCACTACGATCGGAGGATCGGGAGTTCGAATCCCAGGTCATGCTGCTTGCCATTGGCAGCCTGAGAGAGCAAAAAGATGGCACTCTCTCCCCAGCACTGTCAAGTAAAGTCAGCTGGCTCATCTGCGAGGCAATCCATCAGAACTGGGGATCCTGGCGCTTTTGTTTTCTTAATGTATCAGCAGTTCAAAAAGAGGCGGAGCTTGACTTCACATGCATTGGAGTAGACCCGTGTTGGTCTGCACCCTTCTAGAGTCAAGGACATTACAAGTGATAAGGAGAGTCAACAAATGGGCAGGTTGATTGGCTACTGAACACTTCGGGGGAGAAATTCGGATTAAAAAAAACAAAAAACCCACAAGCATCCAATGTTGACTGTCGGCCGTTTGCCTTGTACACAGGGATTCTCCAGATTCTCTGAATCTTTTGTTGATACTATGTATAATCTAATAATATTTTGAGAATAGATTTGAGATTTGTTTTTTTACACAGTGTCCTAACTTTTTTGGAATTGAGGTTGTATTTTTTTTTCCAATCTGGCTTAATTTTTTGACCCTCTGGATTCTGAGAGTATTTCAGACACTGACATGCCTCAGCTTTTTATAAATTACACCCATCTAAAATTATGTTTCCCCAAAGTGTTACACAGGCTTTAGTTCAGCACAAACTCAGCAACAACAGTGTCAAAACAGTAAGAGAGTCATAAATCTATATTCTGATTAAATCTGCTCTAAACTTAGACTTTACAAAAACCTGTTTTCAGATGTGCTGATACATTGTGAAAAAACACTCTAAACATTTCTAGCCAAGACTTTTGAGCTCAGAACTTAGAGATGTTGGCTACACTGAACTCTCTGTTTAGAGAGACCAAAGGGGCATTTTCACACATTTCTCTGCCGCTAATCGTCCAACGGCATGTGCAGAATTACCATGTTATCATATGAATGGGTAAGAAAAAAAGTGCCGCGATTTCTGACTTGTGGTGAAAAATGTGTCTGCTTATTTAAGCTCCTCTCACAAATATATATATTTAAAAAGTAGACCCTTTAAGGTTTCCGGGGTATGTTTAGTTTTGTTTCTAGGATGAAATCTCACAGTTATACAAATGTTTTGCTAACAGTGACCTCACCTCTGTTTTGACCTGCATGACTCCCTCCTCTGTCAAAGTGCTGGTCTCAATTACTGGAATCTCCTCCGCCAAGATATCCGCAAAGATTTTCTACACACACACACACACACAAATCAACAAAGAAAAAAAATCACAAACACTTCAATTTGTCTGAATTAAATGTCTAGGTAATATAAGCTCTGACATATGATGCACAAAAATTCACCTGATTCTCCTCAGACAGCTCACAGATTTTCTTCACATCACTCTTATTGGCCACTACGATCAGAGGCTGCAGCAGGGGAGCCACGGAAAGACAAAAGCCAGTTTTGTTAGTGCTTTATTATACATGATCATATTAAAAAAAGGAACATGCAGTCAGAGTCTGATTACATATGAAGCAGAATAAAGAAAGTGTGATTCTCAGATGCACGAGACAGATTTTGATTGTACCTTGTTAGCAAACAGGGGTCTGATGTTGTTGAACAGTTCAAGCTGCTGTGAGAGTGTGTGTCCACATTGCTCAGACGTGTCCATCACATAGAGAACAGCAGACCGCAGGTGGGCCAACGCTGTGATCGCCTGCATCTCAATTGTGTTCCGCTCTTCCAGAGGGTGGTCCAGGATACCTGGGGTGTCCACTACCTGGAAACAGAGGCAAAAGTGCACAGAAGTCAGTCGAGTCACAACAACCGAATACGTTGCGTCTTATTTCTGTATCAGTTCAGTTTAAGGCTTTTTTTCACATTACAAGTTTCGTTACTCAAATCGAATTAATTCATATACGTAAGTCACCCGTTTCTGTCTGTAATATGAACAATTTTGATATTTTTATGCATGTTGTCTCTGTCACCAACAACAAAACATTTTTATAGGGTTGCCAGGTTTGCAAAAATGCAGTTGGCAGTAGGATGCTAGTTCCAGTTTGTGTACGGAGGCTTTGTCACACATTGGGCTGGAGGATTTCGGCGATCTGGCAACCCTGTATTAGTGAGACAGTGTATTAAAACAGGTAAGATAGACGTGTTAATAGCTGATGTGTGATGGTGTTTAGCTCAGGAGGAGTTAATGTTAATTATATATGTGGTAATGTGAACGCAGCATCCGAGACGAAGCCTGAAGTCCTGTCACGATGTGCTCAGCTTCCAAAAGGACTAGTCCAACAATGATTGCATCAATGATCTAGACAAGCTACATACACAGTAATCAAGCATATTATCTGCAATGCCTGATTGTGTTAGGTCTGTTATACAAAATGTTCCATCACTTACCTGCCAGCGCAGGTACTTGTAGTCCATGTGACCAACAAACAGAGATTTAGTGGTGAAAGCATATGGCTGCACCTCCACATCTGCACGGGTCACCTGTGTGAACACAGCCCAGATCATCAATATTATAACATACATACTCACGATATACTGTGAGCTCTCTCTCTCTCTCTCTCACACACACACACACACACACACCTTGTTGATGAAGCTGGACTTCCCAACATTAGGGTAACCACAGAGCAGCAGAGTTCGGGTGTTTGGGTCAATGGTGGGCAAACGAGACAGATGCTGACGAACTGAAACAAAAACAAACATGAGAACTTGATCTTTTAGCGTCTGTTATCCAGTGGAGTCACATGTACGAGCACGTACCTTGCTCTAGGTACTCCAGACTCTGTTTCTGCCTCTTTAAGACTGTGCACATACGTCCCAACGCTGCTCTCTTCAGCTGCTTACACCGATACAGCGAGTCGCCGTACTTCATTAGACGCACATAGTCTTTAGCCACACTACACAGACACACACATCCGGCGTTATTTTATCCCTGAGTGGTAAAGCTGAATTGGATACCAAAAAAAAGAGTGAGAAAGATTTCTTACTTATCAATCAGGTTCTTGGCGATGTTGATCTGACCCAGAGCCAGTTTGTAATGATCCTTATCATACAACACATTCATCAGGTCAGCATAGAACGGGTGGATATCCTAAGAGAGGAAGGAATAAGACGAGTGTTAATGCTAAAAGAACAGTAAATACAGGTTTTACGCGTCCGAGTGTTACACAGAGTAACTCACATCCAGTTTTGGGAAGTCTGTGAGGATCTGAGTCAGACGATCGTGGTAGTTCTGCTGCGTGAACTTGACCTTACGCATGTAGAAGTGTCGGATGCGATGGATCTGATAGTGTTTGTGGACCACTGTGGGGGTTTTGCGTTGTGTTTTGGACAGCGTCAGGTCTATGAAGTCCTGTTGGAACAAAAGGAAAGATGTGCATTAAGAATCACACAGTGGCTGGGTTTTTAGTCCACATGCTTACTCTGGTACAAGTTTATAGTATTGTTCCTGTGCTGGTGTTTGTTTTCATTGTGTACTACACAACTAGCCTGTAGAAGAATTATGCCTCTCAGTGTGTTTACTTTTAGGTTTACACAACAGCTCTGAAGATCACTGACATGACATCAGTTTATCACTGATCCACAACCTGACAAACCAACAGACACGTAAATATGATATATAACCGAGTACGTTTTAGGGTTAAACTCATAACAGAAAATAAACTCTATTTCTGATGCTGATGGCGGAGATATCTGTAAGAACAGGCAACTACAACATTAAGTTTTGTTCTACTCCAGTCCTACCACACCTGACACAGGTAAGACAGAGCAGTTTAAATATGCCTGAGTCTAACTGAAGGTTAGTGTTTATGAGCTGTTAAATCTGAGCTCTGTTGGACTGTAGATCCACGTGTTTACAGCAGACACGTCGCTGTAGAACTCAGTAAACATAGTAACACGTGACCCACAGCATCTAAAACATTCAGGCAGTCTACAACACGTACCTTAGCGGTGGGGACCACCATAATCTTCTTAAAATTATAAAGAGCCATGGTCGAAACGAACCGCGACCCGCTCACCGTACAGGAAGAGAGAGTCCAGCTGAACACGTGGCGTCAGGAGCGCATGCGCAAAGCCTAAAGGACTCGCGCTGCTCCTCACACTGCCCCCGCGCGGCCAAACACTTTCACTGTCAAAACTATAATACTGTAATAATACTAATACTACTACTACTAAAAATAATATTAAATTATTATTATTAAAGCAAAAATAATACAGAGTATAGTAAGAGACACCAAACATGAAAAAATGAAATAAACTTTATACTTTAAATACTTTAAACTTTAAAAAATAATCAATAATGTTCACAGTCCTAATCTTCACTGACTAAAACTATACAAAACTAGATTTTTGAAAGATTTAATAATTTTATAATATTATTGATCAAATAATATGTTTCCCGAAATTATTATTATTATTATTATTATTATTATTATTATAAAGATCACATTTAATATTCTTTAACAAAAAATAGAGGTCAATCCAAAAAACTATGAAAAAACGTTTAATAGATTTTTGGTCAAAATAATAATAAACTAGTTATTATTTCCCTTTACTTATATCTTCTTAATGTGTGTTTTTCCTTTCTTTTCATTGCACTGTATATTATGTTTGGAAAATTAATTTCAATATGTATTTAAAATTTTTGTTCAATGCTGATAATTTTTAAAACACCTGCATACATGTGGCATTTACTTTAAATAAGTACAAACTACCGTATAGTTTCATTGTTCATTTTACCATCCGTTTAAACACTCAGGGCTTTTATTTTGAAGACCACTTTCACCCATTTTCAAAATAAAAGTCCTTAACTGGGGAAGCTAGAGAACTTACAATGAACTGCTAGTTTGTCCTTCTTTAAAATAAAAGTCCCGTGTATGTGTGTTACAAGTAAAGTACGTGTGAGAGTGATATTGGGCTCCACTGGTTTGAGGAGAGCCTATTCAGTCCTTATTAAAAATTGATACTAAACACTAGAGGGCGTGTCTCAATAAATAAATAAATCAATCACCTGATGTGTCTCTCATTTGTTTGATTTGGTTGTTTTTTTATGTACTTTTATGACAATCTGATGAAATTTTAAGTCAAATGTATGCTAAAAATTCCAAAGGGTCCACAAACTTTCAACCACTAAACATCTAATAAAAAAAACACACATTTTCCTACCTGGTAAACGTATTGAGTGACTTGGTAAAACGTCAAATCTATTCAAAGTTAGCATTAACATTATAATGAGGATAAATTTTTAAAAATCTAATTTAATTTTTTGACCTTCAGATGTTGAGCTCTCGCCTTGTGTTAAGCCAGAAAAAGTTATATTTAAGCATACAATCTGAGACAATTAAATTTGATAGTTTTAGGGCAAATTAAATAGCTTTTAAGGCAGTGTAGCCTGGTGTGTTTCAGTATAATATATATTAAACAAAATGTGTTTTGATTTTACACAATAAGAACAAAAGCTGGCAAATCACGGACCAAAAGAAAGATTGTGTTTTAATCAAAATATCTTTAATTTGGACATTAAAACACAAGAAAAAGGAGTTTAAACACTGTAAAACAATACTTCATTCATCTTCCATGATTTACTTTGATCCAGTGTAGCAGACGGTTTCTCAGTGCAGATACGCAGTGAGGACGTACACACTGCTGTTAATACTGTTTCACATTTTCAGACAGTCTGTCAATACGTTTGTCTCTTTGACTTTGGATGCGACAGTGTTCAGGCTTGTAGCATCACCCGGCTGGGTTTAATTTGCACACTCAGTTTGGAGAGGGAGGACAGTTTGCATAGTATAACTTCCAGTTTGAGTTCCAGCCCATTCCTCCTTACTGCATGCCACAATACCTGATACTGATATGGAACAGTGTGTAACTAATCTGTCAATCAAGTAACTACAACATAAGTGGCCAGTCAGTGTGGTGGAGAAGTGTGCAGCACCAGTCTAGTCTTTCATCACATCGTGGACAGATGAAAACAACACCAGACGAGATGACAAAACAGGGTAACAGACGAATGTGTGCAAAATGGATCGAATAATACTTAGGATGGAATCAGTCAAACTGTGTGTATGTGTAAGGATAAGGACAAAGTACAGTACTGGCCCTAGCAACTGTGAGTGTGTGTATGTAAGGAGGTACTGGCCGTGTGTGTGTGTGTAAGGATAATAAGAGAGGTACTGGTCCTGTTGAGGTATTGAGTCCAGTGTTTTCCAAACCATGTGCATGAGTGCGTCTGTACTACTGAAGAGAAAGGCACCAGCAATGGTTCTGAGGATGGTATTCGTCACATTTGGACCCAGAAAGTGCACCTGTTCTTCAGGTGTTGCCCTGTATGTATGTTTAGGTGTATGTGTACCTCTGCTCATATCACTACTTTTTCCAGAGACCTGATGGGCGGAGTTATTGCTTTCAGGCCATTGCCAGGACAGCTGCTGCCACGGCTAAGGGAAGGTCCGTGCCCCATGGGCACAGCGTGGCAGTGTTCAGGGGGACGGGGCAGGAAGACAGGACAGGAACGTGTACGAGCATGTCCCTTATGCCCCCCTACGTGGCAAATCAGCTGGCTGACCGTGTCCAGTGGTGAGACGGGGCGGGTGTGTGGGTGTGTGTGCTCCTCACGCCGCTTCAGGGAGTACCACGTGAGGAAGATGAAGAGGAAGCCCAAGAACTTGAGGCTGGCAGCCAAGCCGAAGTACACGAAACGAAGAGAAGTGACATCATACTCCCAACAGGAGCCATGAACGCCACAGTCCTGCTGCCACAGCATGCAAGTGGTGTCAATTACCGCACCGAAATAGATGGGAGTAGGGATGTAGGCTGGAGGAGGAAGTAACACACACACACACACACACACACACACACACACACGTTACTATTATGTCAGTAGTACTGAAAAATAAAAGCATTTCACTGGATTAACATTAATATGTGTAACATTAATTAATCCATCCATCCATCTTTCTTTTTCCATCCATCCATCCATCCATTCATCCATCCATTCATCCATCCATCCATCCATTCATCCATCCATCCATCTTTCTTTTTCCATCCATCCATCCATCCATCAATCTTTCTTTTTCCATCCATCCATCAATCTTTCTTTTTCCATCCATCCATCAATCTTTCTTTTTCCATCCATCCATCAATCTTTCTTTTTCCATCAATCTTTCTTTTTCCATCCATCCATCAATCTTTCTTTTTCCATCCATCCATCCATCCATCTTTTTTTCCATCCATCCATCCATGCATCAATCTTTCTTTTTCCATCCATCCATCAATCTTTCTATTTCCATCCATCCATCCATTTCTTTTTCCATCCATCCATCCATCCATCCATCAATCTTTCATTTTCCATCCATCCATCCATCCATCCATCTTTCTTTTTCCATCCATCCATCCATCCATCCATCTTTCTTTTTCCATCCATCCATCCATCTTTTTTTCCATCCATCCATCCATGCATCAATCTTTCTATTTCCATCCATTCATCAATCTTTCTATTTCCATCCATCCTTCTTTTTCCATCCATACATCCATCAATCTTTCTTTTTCCATCCATCCATCAATCCATCTTTTTCCATCCATCCATCAATCCATCTTTTTCCATCCATCCATCAATCCATCTTTTTCCATCCATCCATCAATCCATCTTTCTTTTTCCATCCATCCATCCATTTCTTTTTCCATCCATCCATCCATCCATCCATCCTACCTACCTTTTTCTTTACCTACCTACCTACCTTTATCTTTCTA
>BRDA01003431.1:9279-23056 GCA_036984385.1 Crenuchus spilurus
ATGAGTGTCAGTACTTTTGAGACCTTTGATGTTTATATGGATTTAATTTAATTTATATGGAGTCTTTATAATTCTATAGTCACCATCTATAGTTACACACTTTTTCCTGACCATAACATGTTCCTTTGAGTTTAAGAAGTCTTAGGTTATCTCAATATTTAGTACATCACTAATGGCTAAAAATCATAATATTGTATTGTGGCTCAAGTATCACATTAATATTGTCATTCTCACTCCTACTGTAATTAATATATTGGGTTTAGTAGTGTCAGTATCTCTGTCAGGGTCAACAGTCTTAGAATAATAACCAATAATGAATGACCACTTATTGATGTAACAACTACCAGACCCTTTGATCTTTATTTATTTCACAAATATGAAAGAAATCAGTTTCCATGCAGGCTAACAAACTGCAAACATTTCAGTAGGATGCACTTTGACTATAATTACCTCTTGATTGCAATTAATACCTACATTCATAATTAAAAATGGGAACGACCAGGTTCTGGTGATTGTGCTCAAAAAGAATGTGCGCCTGAGGGTTTGTGGGAATGAAGAAAAAACATAATCTGAAGGCTAATTTCCTGTGTGATGCTGGGGGTCATTTCTTCTTTTACAGAGGCTCCATTCTGCTTTTATTTCCATCTGATCAGCCATGCTGGGGTTTGTCTCCCAGCTTCTCTGAGTACATTACAGGCTGAATTACCTCGTATGATCATTTTAATCTGACCTGGATAATAATGTATGTAATTTTCCCAAATCATGTTTGACAGCTCTTACGTGTCCACTGGGAAAGCATTCATAAAAATGATAACATACGGTTGTTCATCCTGCAGTAATTTCTAGATTTTAGAGTTTTATTACTAAGGAGATATAAAATATTTATATTCTTGACAAAATCTAAATTGATACCTAAAAATAGTTCTGAGAGTGTGGTTGCATTGCACTGTTCACACAGCTGAGAATTCAGTCAGTGTTCTTATGGCTGTTGAAACGTCAAGCACTACAGCGAGTTCTTTTTGTTTTTTGTTTTTGTTTTACTTATGACATGTTTCACTCATTATAGAGAATGCACTCCACGGCCAAGCCCACATATCTGCATTTTCCTAAACCTTTGGGCATTACTTGGTCAGAGTAACAGTGTGGACCTTTGGCAAGCCCAAAGCTGATGTACTGAAAACTGATGTGTGTGTGTGTGTGTGTGTGTGTGTGTGTGTGTGTGTGTGTGTGTGTGTGTGTGTGTGTGTGTATCTTTCATTTATATCTGATTTACCTGACAGAAGGTTTCCTCTTCAGTGTAGAAGCCCACACTAACTAACCAGCTTCACAGGGGATGTAAATTGAACATTGTAATGTAATAAGATAAGATAATCCCTTATTAGTCCCACAGTAAGGAAATGCAAAAGGATATTAAGAACATTGTAATAAGTTACATTATTATAGCCTGTGAACAGTATATTTAACCAGACTTGCTGAAGGAGAATTTGTACAACTTAACGCAATTTAACATATATAAAGAGACACACAAATGGACCACAGAGTAGGAGTGGTACTTCTATTAATCAAATGACTGATGTTTATGTTGCAGAAGGAAAATCATTAAGAAAGCTTCTCTGTATTTTAACGTCTTCTACAACTAATGCTAACTGGAGTAGAACAACTTGTTATAAGGCTAGCATTAGCTTAGCTCATAAGCTAACAGCTAAAAATGCATTAGAACAGGTTACATTCTGCCTTTTTGTCATTTGACTTCTCTCTCTGAGTTCTGAATCTTTATCCTGTAACTTGACTGTAGAGTAGGAATGATGTTGAGCGAATGATTAATTAGGGTGACCAGATCTGAGGTGATGAAAAAGAGGACAAGAGGACACCTGAGTGGGGGTGAGGGGTGGCAGGTGGGGGCATGGGGGGGGGGGTGTCATATGATGTATTGCATGTGCAAATACATTTGTTTTGGTGCTTGAACACACATTTTATTATGATTAATTATTAATAAATATTGACAAATTATGATTTATACTTTATCAATAATTAATAGGTACTATTAATAATATACTAATAATAACTATTAAATGTTATTATGAATAATAAAGTAATACAAATTAATATTAATCATTAATAAAATATTAATATATTATTACATATTATTTATAAATAATAAACTGTTAAAAGCATGTAGCATAAAATTATCACCCAATCCTTTACAGTCAACTTCACTTCAGCTCATTATCACTAATGTTACACTTATGTTTGGACTGTATGGTCAATAGATCTTATTTACACAGAATTAAACCTCATTTTTGAGTAAAAATAAGCAGAAATTCTAAATTATTTTGATAATAGTTACACTAAGAGGCATGTAAATAGATGGCTTATCACAGACTGGTAGACACACACACACACACACACACACACACACACACACACTCAAATGTAAATATTAATGAATTTTAATATGAAACTGCTGATATTAAAATATGTCTAGCTGACGTGACACAGACAGAACAAACGCTCAACACGTTAATGGACTGCCAGCCAAATTGCAGTCCAGACTCCATTTGAGGGAGTGACAGCAGCAACAGCCAATCACGCGTTAGCAAGAAACAGCAGAGCCAATCGATGAGCTTGTAGCAGCCTAAAGGGAAACCGGCTTGTATTTCAGCTGGGTCTCCATTTAATACAGCGTAACATCTCACTCAAGCAAACCAAACAGAACAGGGGGGGGGGCAAGACTAGTTTGTGAACAAAATGCTTCTCGAGTAAAACAAAATCCAAGACGTTTGTGAAATTCTGCCCGGACACGTTTTTGAAGTCTCAAAAAGAGGACATGTCCGGGTAAAAGAGGACGTCTGGTCACCCTAGTTAAACTCAAAGGTGTTTTCGAGGTCTTGGGGAATACAAACTAATTTGACAGTTAAATGTCTTTTTTTTGTGCTTTTTTGATGACTTGTACTACAGGAATCACTAACATTCAGGCTGAAATGTGTTTACAGTTCAAAAAGTTACATTTTGGGTTCATTTACTCTTTAAAACAGCCCAAAGGTCTTTAAAGATTGTTAGATTAGATTAGATTCAACTTTTTGCCAATGTAATTTGCATACAATGGAATTTGAGCGCCACATTTAACCCATGCGTGCAGTGAAACACACACACTACTGAACACACTAGGCTGTAAACAGAGCCCGAAGTGGTGTCTCCAGTTCCTGAATGTATCATTTCAAATTAAAAAGTATCAGCAGTGTTTGACATCAACAGCTGGTGCCCACAGAGAGCAAAATTGGCAGTGCTCTCTCTGGGCAGGTAGATGGCGCTCTCTCTTTCCCCATCACTCACACATTACAATGTCTGCTGGCTCAGGCGTCTGATTGGTCCATTCGAAACTAGAGACCCTGCACTTTCCTCCAAGCACGTTGGTTCCCCAGTGACGGTGCATCAAGCGGTACTTCAAAAAGAGGCTGTATCACACGCAACGGAGGAGGCCTGTGCATGTCTTCACCCTCCTAGAGTCAGGGACAGTGCACAGTGATGGAGTCACTAATGGGTTGGGTTAATTGGCGACTGCCACATTGGGAAAGGGAGAAAATTGGCAAAAATAAAGTATCCGCAGAACTTTGTCATTTTGATGTGACATTTCATAAAATCCTGAAGCAGCCATGACAATAATACATACAGCAGAAACACTGCTTTATGTATAACATAGCGTATGTTTCTGATCACAAGGTGATGCATACTTTCTGAACTGCTGTCAAAAATGTGTATAATTCAGTATTTATAACAACTACTTCAAGAAATCGAAACACAATTAGTGAGAAGCTGTCAACCTTAACCCGATGCTATGGCATGTTTCTGGTAGGGGGTTGTTTGACTTTGATCATATGCTTTATGATGAAATGCTTTTGCAGTATGGCAATAAAATGCAAAGAAAAGCAAATAAAAAAAGAAAATACATTTTTCATGTTTATTTCATAACTCATAAAATAAAGGTTCAACTGCAGAAACACGTGAATAGCTATGTGAAGAGCATGAAAGTACAGCAATGCTTTTATGTTTGCAACTATACACTTGGATCTAGTCTTGGTTGAACTCAAGGTTTCCTTTTCCAAACATTGGAATGAATTTTGCTTTGCCAAAGCTAGTCACAGCAGTCTGGGCTGAGATGTATTTTTAGGTTTTAAATACTTTTTTTCAGAAATCCTGTACAAACAAATCCTTATATAATAAAAAAAAATTATCTCAGAAGAAATAAAATTAAAGATGGTTAAACAGTTCAACAAGATGTCACTTCACTAGTGGTGAACAACTCTTAGAGACTTATCTTCCCACATGTAGTCTAGCTGTGTGATTATTCACACTTATTCATCGTGTTTTTCTTTAAAGGTGAGTCATTTTCTTTCAGATGTTTAAGCTGGATCTAAAATTGGCAGGAAAGTAAATCTCCAGGATCAGTGATGACTAGAGTAGACTATTTTTGTCTTTTTTGACTTCATTGTTTATCAATCAATCAATCAATCAAATTTATTTATAAAGCGCTTTTTACAACTGATGTCACAAAGCAGCTTTACAGGGTTAGTAATAACAAACATCAAATCATGAATCCCTAATCCCTGGTGAGCAAGTCAACGGCGACAGTGGCAAGGAAAAACTCCCTCAGAGCTGGAGGAAGAAACCTTGGGAGGAACCAGACTCACATGGGGGACCCATCCTCCTCTGGTCTACTAATTCTAAGTGTGTGATAAATCATAATCATGTGATGTTGTTGTAATGTTCAGGTGAACTGATATGGTGACAGTAGGGTAAATATGTTTACATTGTCAACATTACAATAGCAAAACAATGTCACTTATACTGTAAATCAGGGGTGTCCAAACTATGGCCCCTTTAATTGGCCCGCAAGAAATGTTATAAATAGAATAGAATATTGTCCGCTCGTCAACTTTTGCTCGAGTGTATTGCACTTCTTAGTTTTAACACCAGGGGGAGCTACTGTTGATCAAGGCAGTTGGTCCACCAAAAAGGACAATCACAGAAAAAATTTACCCCACGTTACTAAACATGGCAGAACCAGAGAAGCGAAAGGTAGAGAGTGAGTCAGCTGATCTCATCTGATGCAGATTTGCTCCTTGATCAAGTGACATTTGTCCGGATTTTTGGCATGAGTGGCGTCAGATCAGCACCGCAGCTGAATTGGATGTCCCAATTTACATACCCAGCACAGCTGATACTCACCAGAATAATTTACTAAAATGATATGCGCTCCTGTTATTAAGTCCAGTTCAGTCTGTTAATGTTGAGAACCCTGTTAAACGAATGTTAACAGGTGTGTTGATAAGCCTAATAACTTAAATAACAAGCTTGATGTACTCGTCCCATTTTCCCCTTTATTGTTTTTCTCTGTGCTGTAAATCTTCTGTAGAAGAAATCTGAGGCTGCTGTTCTGAGAATGAGCTACCAAAGCTTTTTCTGAATAAATCAGTAAAGGTCCATTTATGGAAAGCTGTGATGAAGGCAGTTTTGTCTTTAATTATATTTAACAATATAACATATTTCACCACTTTTAATAGATTATTCTAACTTTAATACACTAAAGTTAAGGCTGTATACATCATTCCTACTAAGCAGCCCCTCCTATATTTTTATGTATGTGGCCCTCAGTGAAAAACGTTTGGACACCCCTGCTGTAGATACTGTAGCTGACTGTCTTTTTAACAGTAAAAATATATTACATCACCACACTTACATTTATGTGGTATGTGATAATGATGTGTACAACATTTGGAGTATGTTACATGACTGATTTTGTACAGTACTTACCCTAATCTAAGAGATTTTCCAGATAACATTGTAATGTGTCAGTGGTGCTGAAATGCCAGCTGTTATTTGTCTATTAGGTCATTCTGTATTCACACCCATGTGTGCTCTGATTCATCCACATTTCTCTATGAATGCACAGTTTTATAATACTATTCAACACCCTACTATTAAATATATGACCTGATTATTTTTCATTCCTGTCTTATACATCAGCCAAGCTTATGTAAATGAGCAAAATGAGTGCATACAGCACTGTGACAGCTGGAAAGAACAAACTTAGACATGAATTTGAACTGTGATTCTGTCTCAAACTGGATCGAACAAAACTGAGTGCAAAAAAATTGATGCACTGCAATTTGGTCCTATCTAGTGCCTTTAGTGTGATAGTTACATCTCTCCACAGCACTGCACAAAGGCCTGTTCTGTGTGTTTATTATCAGCACAAGGCCCAGTCTGATTTTCTGTGTCTTCACAGAAGGATTAGCCTTAACTGAACTGAGATGCTATGGCCATGGATAAGAATCCATTTTAAAACTGTGGACAAATATAACCACTGTGCTTCCCTGCAGAGGAAACATGCTGTGCGGGCTGATAGACATGGGAATAGGTGTTGTGTTTGTTACATTTGATGATCCCACCTTTGAGATGGTTTACTGTCTCTGATGTTGGCGACATGGACAGGCTTTACCTCTGATACTGAGGTCATCAGTTACTTCAGTTTAAGTCATGAGGGATGCAAACATATATCTGATTTGAGTACACTTGTTCTCAGAGAGCAAGCAGAAGGGTTGTACTGATACCAATTCTGTACCAAATGCGCTACAAATATATTGGAATAAAGAAAACTGAGTGACATGTAAGTGCAGGCAAGCATCTAGTAATACAACTAAAGCAAGCAAGGTGTTGGGCATGAGTGTTGACAAGCAGTAAAAAAACAGGTACATGGCTAAAATCAAGCCAAATATGCAGCTGTGGAGAATGTAAATTACTGTAATATTTACTAAACCTCAGCACTGACAGACAATCAGAGATGTGGGTGTATATAAAAGGCATTTGAAACAAACAACAAACAATTTGGGTGGGAAACATTTAGCACCTAGCTAGGAGCTGCTGTTGTTTTAGTATATTTATCATTTTTTTAGGTCAACAACAGCTTGTTTTTCTATTTTATATCACTTGTATATGAAAATACCATGTATGAAATTAGATTCAAAATGTGATTTTTAATTAATAATAATAATAATAATAATAACAACAATAATAATAATAATAATAATAATTCGGCACACTTATATAGTGCCTTTCACAGACCCAAGGACGCCTTACAATCAGTGAAAAAAAAAAAGCAAAACAATGGGAAGGGGGGGGGGAGAATGAAAGAGAATGAAAAGTGGTAGAGAAAAGGTAGGTTTTTAGGTTAGTTTTAAACACAGGAAGAGTGGCAAGGCATTCCAGAGGGTAGGGGCAGAAACACTGAAGGACCTGCCACCCACAGTGGATAGCCTAAACCTAGGAACAGACAGATTTTTCTTATTATTTTAATTATTAATAATTATGAAACATTTCAGTAAATTCTTTGGGATGAATATAATTTTTAAACAAACTAAAGATAGATTAGTGAGTAGTTCAATCACCTGTATGATAGTGTTGTGAAAATTTTTGTGAATGTATCACTTATCACTTTCAAGTGTTGTGAATGTATCACTTCCCATTTGAGAAGCTTCTCTAACTTCTCCAGGATTAAGCTCCCTTTGTCTTTACATCCTAGTGATGCCCCTGATGTTTATTGACTAGTTGGATTTCAAACTACATAGTAGTCTTAGCTGAGGGTAGTAATTAATATCAGATAAATAAGATTGATAACTTATAAACATTAGGCATATAGGCTTATTAAAATGCCATGTTCATTGATTATGTGTAGAAATATCTGGCAAATTGCACTTTATCCCACTTTCATACCACTTACAGTGTTTAGATAAAACTAATAGATTAAAGGGCATTATATGTATTATCGTAGAATATAGGCTCAAGTTAGTATATACACTGTGAAATGTACATTAACTAGTTAGCAAGTAAGTTGCTGTAGCACATTCCACAGTATATTTACAGTAAATGTAATCACATTATTTATATAATGCTGTAATTTGTACTACATTAAAATCACAATACTGTCATTTTCATCACAGTTTAATGTGCTGTATTTTTATATTAATACTACTGTATTAAAATTATGACTACTGTAACTAATACAGCATTACAGCATTAATTTTAATTACTGTAGATGAATAAAATAATTGCAGTAAAATGAGGACACTCAAACCAATCATTTGTTTGATCATTTCATTAATATTTTTACATTTTTAAATGTTTTGCATTTGCTTGCTGACAGTCACATGTATCCAAGTAACATTAATTCATTTGAAAATATTCGCTGGAAAATATAAACAGTGCAATTAAATGGTTGAGTTTAAAATGGAAATGTATAAAAACTCTGAAATTAAATATGAACCAAAAAATGTGTGAACTGAAGTATTATTCCCTGTAGGAGAATGATGTTACTGATATAGAAATTTTAGGCAGGATTTGGCAGCTCTGTAACTCTATTCAGAGTAGATTAAGTGTACGAGGTTCCTGGACTCAATTAGTTTATAAACTCTTCTATAATTTTTACTTGCACTCAAATTAGTCATTTCGCTCACTTAATAAATTCATCTGTCTCCTAATAAATGACCTATAAGTTAGCTTTGCATGGATGTGAAGAAAAGCTTGTATTAAAATGTTTAAAAACTCTTACCTGTTGTAGTGATGTTTCCCTTTGGGCTGCTTCAGTACTGAGTGATGAGCCTTCCAAATGGTGTTACCACTAGCTAGCCAGCTAGCACAACAACACACACATACACAGTTTAATTGATCATATACTGTCACTAGTACAACAAACTGAAGATGTTATCAACTAAATGTTGGCAGATAATAAAATCTAATGTGTAAATAGTATATTTTGGTACTATTATGAACCAACTAACTAGATAAGGAGTCTGTAACAGCTACCTAGGTATCAGTTAACTAACATACCAGCTAACTGTAAATTCTTATCCTGATAATTACGTAAAAAACTACATCACAAAATGACTCTAAATCAACACAATGCTCCAATAATATTGAGTAAAGTTTCCTTACTGAAGTCAAAAGATGAAGAAAATGTGTATTCAGATCTTCTCATTGAGCTTTAGAAGTAAATTCTTGTAAAACGCAGGTAGAACAGTAAAGTTAGAGCATCATCACTTGCTGGACTGTGGAGTATGTAGGTTAGTTAGCTAAAGATGTCAGGTCCTGAAATGCTGTATACATGTTCTACAGCAAACATTTGTTCAGCTGTGAAAACTACAGAAATGTGTTACAGTTTAGACTTTATGGCAGTTAGTAGGTCTAAGCCTTGCTTGGCACACGAGGATGACGTTGTGTCTGTTGTAAAAATATAGAGTGGACCTCTGCCCTGGGTTCTGAAAAGATCAAGCCTATCATCAGAAGGGTCTGGCTCTTGCTCAGCAAATGAGTCAGCAGGGCACATCTAGCCTCTGGATATTCTCTGAGTGGATGGACGAGCATGTGGCTAACTGAGACCAGCTGTATGTTTGTCAGATGTACTTCCTCTCCCGGCCCCAAACTTGGCCAAAACAGGTGGGCTAGACGCCACACTGCTTGAACTCAAATCAAAGTCCATCACTCATGCTAATGAAGCAGCTTGTCCAGAAATAAAGACAAGAGTAGCCAGCACTGACAGTTAGCTTATGTCCTCAATCTTGTTGAAGGACAAATCTGTGAGTGTATAATACAAGAATGTTCTTTTTATCACAGTAACATAGAAAAGGAGATAATTGACGTACACATTCTCTGCCCACAAATAGTTCATTCGTATCCACTGTTGTGTAATAGGAAAAGCTTTAGAGAACACTGGCAAATACCCCATTTAATGTAATGAGAATGAGACGTTTTAGGTGTTGTTAAGATCAAATGTCATGTAATAAACATTTGAGAGTACTTTGGGTATAATAAATCTTATTTTGGACATATTGTTAAAAGAACCAGTTCAATGGAAAAGTGAGTTACGCTTGGAATAGTTGAATATAAAATAGCTAGTGATTGGCCTACAAGACTGATGGATACAATCCGAGGAATCGTGAACAAAACAACAAGGCAGGAGATTCTAGAGAAAGATTATCTACGTGATGAAGTTAATGGTGTAGTTTGCATGGTAGCAGGGCCGTGGTAGTGAGGGGAAAATTGGAACTGAGTTACCAGGGCCCGAAGTGGGGTGAGGGCCGTTGAGGAGTCTGGAATTTTATTTTCCTTTAAATATTAAAGGAAATAATATTTGATAATAGCAGTGAGGGGCCCTTGGCACTGCTTGTCCATAGGGCCCAGAATTTGGTGCCACACCCCTGCATGGTAGCATATTCTTTCATCTATCCTACCTGGTTTTAATCATCTACAACAGCTTAGTTAATCCTGGTTGTAAAGTATTTAACTTGCAAAGTCAACACATAGTTGAGGTTAGACCACCTGTCTAAATGTGTTCGTTTGTATGAAATTTCTACCAAAGTAAATGTAAAGGTTGTCGAACTTTTAAAAAAGACGTTAGTTTATTGCTTCAGTGTCATTAGATCTAAAATGCCAAACATTTTGAACTTTTCCACTAACTTAATTTAGATATCAGCAGTCTGACCATGTGTCACCAAGCTGTATAGACATTATTGTTTTGGTGACACACTGTTTTTTGTGGGGGTTCAAGTGAACTTTATCTGCAATGGTCAACTGCTACAGTTCCCTTTATTGCCAATTACAAGTTATCATTGTGTGAGGGTATCACATGATTTTTTTTGTCACATGATGCTCCCTGAGGGCTGAAATTGTTGTATATGTTAGTCTATTCTGGCTTCCTTCCTTTTTGGGTTCATACTCTCTAGTGTGATGTGTAACTGCTGACTTTCACTGACTTTTGTTTCCAAATTTGCCTTACGTCTATTTTTATCAGCCTCATCCAGTCAATCTTCTGACAGTGGAAATTTACTTCCTTTCATAGAGGGACAGATTTAAGACTCTTATTTTGATACCCTTAAGCTCTGGATGAAAAAGGAACTGTGAACTACTTTATGTTATTATCTCCTTCTTTATGTTTGGCATTTTATGTTTATGTCCATGCTATAAAATTGAGAATTCTTATGATATATCAAACAATTAAGTTAAGTGCAAATATTTAAGACTGTGAAAAAGATGCCCTAAAGCCAAGTATTGTTTCTAGCTACAGTGCCCTCCATTATTATTGGCACCCTTAGTTAAAATGTGTTAAAAGCCTTAAAATAAAAAAAAAATTATTGCAGAAGAATAATCTCACTCTGAAAATTTTTAGAAAAAAGCAACCTTCAACTCAAGTGAAAAAAAAGAAAAAAAAAAGAAAAAATCCTGACTGAGAAATAATTATTTCCCATAAAATGACCTGTTCCACAATTATTGGCACCCTTAACAATTTCTTGGAAATAAATGTATTTGAACCATTTTTGTCATTTCTACTGTAGTTTATAAAGTGGATCAAAGTATCTAGGAACCTTTAATTAGTAATTAATAATTTCCTGTTTCCCTGGGGTATAAATATGGCATCACACAAAGGCCTATTTCTTTTACTCACTCTTAAACATGGGAAAGACAAGAGAAGACACTATTCAAGTAAGGCAGATGTGTGTTGACCTTCATAAATCAGGCATTGGCTACAAGAAAATAGCCACTCACCTGCAGATGCCCTTATCTACAGTCAGAGCAATCATCAAAATATTCAAAACATCTGGAACTGTGACAAACAAGCCTGGAAGATGGGTCATCACTGGGTCTTTCAGCAAGATAATGACCTTAAACATGTGGCCAAATCTACTCAAAAATGGTTCACAAGGCATAAAAATCAAGCTCCTCTCATGGCCATCTCAGTCCCCAGACCTCAACCCAATAGAAAACCTGTGGGGTGAGCTGAAGAGGAGAGTGTATAGGAGAAGACCAGGTCTCTGGATGATTTAGAGAGGTTGTGCAAAGAGGAATGGTGGAAGATGCCTCTTTCTGTATTCTCCCATCTTGTGAAGAGTTATAGGAGAAGATTAAGTGCTGTCTTGTTGGCAAAAGGAGGTTGTACAAAATACTAAAACCAATAATTGTGGCAGACATGATTTCATTCAAAAGATTTATTTCTTAATGTGTGATTTTTTCCCACCAAATAAAGGCACTTAAATTAAAGCTTAGATGTTTCTCTTTTCTTGCATTGTTGTCCTATATTATTTTTCTTAAAGAATAGGATGTTAGTAAGATATTATTGCAGAAATTCTCCTCTAAGAAATTTGGAAAAAGAGAGAGAAGTATTGATGTTCTCAAAAGCAAATGACATCATACCAATGCATATTTGACTCATTGTCTGATCAGAGCAGACCAATTGAAAAACTACAGGTGAACTAAGGAACAATCACTTAGAAAGGCAATCAAGTACAATTATGGCTACAGTTGGTTTCATAATGAATATCACTTATACCTTATATGATTCATTTTACTGAAAAGTTATTTTTCAAATGGCTAAGTTCCCAACTATACTCAGGTTTCTAATTAGTGTCTTAGAGAACTGCTAGCAGAAGTACCAGACAGTCAGTAATGTACAGTAATTGGATTATGTGACTCAAAATAGCTTTTTTTCTCAACTCAGTCTACAGAAAACATCATATGTCCTCAAAAACAAAGACATGCCAAATATATAAATGTAACTTGCAAATTGTCAGGCATGGAGATGTGTAGATAACAGACGGACGCATGTGCAGAGTAGAAGGAGAACGATAAGTTTAATGATTAACATTGATACTATAAAACAATATACAGAGACTAAGAGCAGATAACATACACAAGACCAGACATGACAATGGATGACATTAACCAATTAAAGAACCGTGAGGAACCGAGTGACAAAGGGGCTTACAAAGACAGGCAATCACCGCACATAACAATGGACAGCAGATACACATGACAGGGTTGTGACGTGACTAATCAGAACAGGAAACAATGACCATATACGGATACAGAACAGAAAGACGTGACAGAAAGAGGGCAAAGCGTGACACAAATACTAAATTAACATTTTTTATGAGTGCTGAAATGTTACACATTACTTGATTGAAAACAAACTTTAAACCTACATAATTTTTGTCTACTCGGCAGCTGCACAATGTATTGAAGGTTCAATGCTTTTTCATTACGGAACTGAAATTAAATACTCTAGCATTAAATGCTTTAATTTGAAGTAATTTAAAGTACTTGTTTTAGTAAACTAGTTTTATGTAATAAGGTGTAATAAGGTTGTGATTTTATTGGCCTACATTCTTGATTTATTTATTTTTTTAACCATGCCTCTCAGTCAAGAACGATTAAGGAATCTTTATTTTTAAGAGTATAGAAAATTTGGGCCCCGAGTGGCTCAGCAGACAAATTCTGTCACAGTGATCTGCAAATTGCGAGTTCGAATCCTGATCATGCTGCTTGCCATCAGTAACCGGAGCCCGAGAGAGCAAAAAGAGCGGGTAAGATGGCACTCTCCCCCCAGCACTACTAAGTAATATCTGCTGGCTCAGGCATCTGCCAGGCGATTCGTTGTATGTATCAATGTATTGGCAGCAGTTTGAAAAGAGGCGGAGCTTGACTTCACAAGCATCGGAGGAGGCCTGAGTTAGTCTGCAGCTTCCTAGAGTCTGAGACATTACAAGTGTTGGGGAGAGCTGGCTACCAAACCCACTGGAAAATGGATGTTAAAACACACACACACACACACACACACACACACACACACACACATATATATATATATATATATATATATATATATATATATATATATATATATATATATATATATTTATATATATATATACTCTACATGGTACTGGTATCA